>OZ024913.1:47769049-48076549 GCA_964017125.1 Flabesymbios commensalis | reverse complement strand
GTGACATTTGATGCCTGGAAGATTATAACCTTTCAGCAAGACTTGACCAGCCTAGAGGGAGGGTGAGACACCTGGGGCTATATTTCAATGTTAAAAAAATCCTACACCTTTTCCACGGCTAAATGTTTTTACCAGCCATGTTTTATCCTCTGGCAAAACCAGCCCCCTGTCTTGGGGGTGCTTTTGTCAGAGGATCATTCTTGGTCCATATTGGTAAAATAAGCCAATAGGCTTATTTTACTGGTGTTTCATCAGTAGAAACATCAAGACTTCAGAAGCTGGCCTAAATGATCCTCGACTATGACCTAGCCTTGAATATGCATCATTAGGCATGTGAGACCCACACACCAGACTAGACTCCGATAAACTGGAGAAAATTCAATGTCGTGCTGCCCGTTTTGTGAAGAGTTATGCTCGCTACAGAAGAGCAGACACCGACATCATAACTATCGAGATATCAACATCCTAAAGTGGGTCTCTCTTGTCTGTAGAGTAGACTGTGCATGCTGTATAAAAAGATAAATGGTGCGGCTGCCCTGCCTACTCGTATCCCACAGACGGTTGGCCACAGTGATTCTGTCGAGATTCTGCCTGCAAATACAATTTTCCAACTAAAAATATCAGCCCTCGCTAACTCATTCTACAACAGAACAGTGAGCGACTGGAACATTTTGATCGTAGAAGTGAAGCTAGTCCCTTCACCTGCAGCATTCAAAGCCAGACTGCTGCAATCTAATAGTTGCGCTGCGTTTGAATATAAGCATTACTATCTCCATGATATAAGTATTCATGTGCATAAAATTCCACAGAGAAGGTTGATGCATCAAACATATCCGCACTTCCCATTCAACTAACTGACAAAATTATGAGATCTATATAGTCCGCTGGAGAATAAACATCTGTGATCTTATAAAATGGCAAGTATGCCTTTACCTCTATGTATACTCACCAACGTTGTATAGAATGTACTGACAGATGCTGTGAGAACTATGATTATACGGACGTCAATGTTGGTCACTGCAACACAGAATACTAACCTATGATGCATACCGTCGTCAAATATATTATAATATCAAATTTATACATGATGGATACATCAAATCAATACACTTTTTTTTCTGACACTTCAATCTATCAACGGTTTATGCTATTTTTAATTTCCTATAATCTACAATTATATATATATTTATATCATAATGGTGTGCTCTTTTATATCACAATCGGAAATATAAAGGTTACCTTGGCTTAGAGCCATTGATGGTGCATATGTAGCCATGGTCAAATGCATCATCTGCAAACATAAACGTACACCAACATATATTTACCATTGAACATTATGTAGGTCAATTATTTTTGTATATCGTACAATATATATTTCGTATGTTATTCCACTGCGATTACGAATACACATGAACTGAACGTATTGGGGATGGTATATATTTTACAGTGTTTTTTTCTGAACTTATGCCTGAATATAATACAATAATAAAATTGCAAAAAAGTACAGAAACTTACTGTACTTATTCCTGTCACTAAACTGCCGAATAACCTCATTTTCCCATTATATTTATGCGACAGCAGCTGAAAAAAAGAAATTAAAGTAGCAAAATACACTGTGCAAAATGAAAATATATAATATCATTTATTACAAATTTACTGACCTCATAGCCACTTGTGAGAAGTGCTTTGTTGTAAACTGGTGCAAAATAACGTGCCACTAGAATAAACGTAAATATATATCCTATGGTGTAGAGCATGTAGATTAGCCCCCCATAGTACACTTCTACGGGGTCACCGAGGAAAGAGATGGCTGAGAACCAGCTGACGTACATAGATACAGCTACAGGGAACACCTTCATGTTACGTCCTGCCATCAGATAACTATCTGTACTTGTCTTCTTCCTGTCCCTATTGTAATATATAGAGAAATATCATCATATAAAGCAGCAAGTGAATACCCGGGTTTTTAGTTTTTGGTTTGTATACATTAGCCCTTTAACCGCCGGTGCCGTCCATATTCTTATTCTGCAACTGACATGATTTTTGATAACTTCGCTATTATGATAAGTAAGTCAACTGGATGTGCTTGATATAAATAATATTCGGTAGCCATGGTAATATTGGAATTAAATATAAATTAAGCCCGATAAATCGATCACTCATGATCGTTCTATAGATTTTTTTCTTAGAAGAGTTTTAAGTAAAATGATATGTCACTAAGTACACTGAGCCATCTTAATAAAACCTGTTATATTACACAGTAATGTACTTACCTGTAAGCATAAAATATACCCACTGATGCTGATAAGAGTAAAGCAAGGCCGAGAAATAAGTAATCAGCCCAGTGTAGCTGGACATCTTCATCTTTAATTTTATATGAATCCATATTTGTCTCCACAAAGTCTAGGATATTCTAGGTGTACACGCATGAACTGTCAAGTGTGTAAGATGTAGTGTATTATTTAGTTTACTGTTGTATTTAAACTAGGTGTTAACGCATGGTATTTAAACATGTTGCAACGAAATCAGATTGATATGAGCTCGACCGACCATTATTAGGATATGCCGATGTACATATAATTGAAGGAATAATTCATTTTTGAATCAGCATCCGACCTTCAGCATTTCCGAAGTGGAAATCACGCTGAGATCAACATGAACTGTGTTTTGCACATTGCCCTGTTACAGCGAAACATAATAATCCTATTTGAATTTGTGTATAACCGCGGTAGTGACGATAATCTGTTTAACCGTTATTGTACTTTGCCATCAATGAAATCTAAGTAAGGTCCTTTAACATGTGTAATCTAATTTATGTGTAACAAGGCATGTCTTTAGCAATAGGTAGATGTAATTGATATTCCTGCAAAATACATCTGCAACACCCGATTTATTGTGCAACCCTCCCCCCTTCATCTAAAGACCCTGTCACACCAGCCTATACGCTCATCCGACGTCCGTTGTGCGCTCCTGGCCTCAATTAAAGCGCATTGAGATCGTCGAAAAGTGTCAAATCTACGAGACTATAAATGAATCGGGCTTTAGGCCACCTTTGTGCACATATAGGCTAAACTGGGCCAGGAGAACCTCCTGAGGATGGTGAGATGATTGAGATGACACTGTCCTCCAGACACAGGATTCGAAATTCGAACCCTGGCGGTCTGAGGCCGAGCACGCTACCTCTCGGTCACGGAGGCTCCCCACAATACTAACTTTCACACGTGGATGGGGAAGAAACAATTTTGTTTCTTTCAAACCGCCGAGACCGGGAACCGAACCCCGGACTCTGGCGTGAAAGGCAGCGGTGCTAACCACTACCCTAGGGCCCCCGCCCTCTACGAGACTAGGTAGCCTCACAGCAGCTTACAGTACGTTCTCGACTCGTTTATTGCGTTCTCACTGCCAGGCCCATACCCAGGATGTTGATTGGGGGGATGAGTTTTAGTATATTGTGGACCTTAATTTCCCTGGCACTAGGGTGTCCGCGGGCATGCCCCACCGTTATTTTTTTGGAAAATACACACTAAATAACGCATTATGGCGACATAGTTACACAGAATTAAGAAAACGAGCAGTCTGACGAGTGATTATTAGTAGAGATTAAGGTTACTGGTATCTAAAAAAACGTGGACACTTCTGTTTGTGAGGGGGTGCCGCCGCGAACGTACCCCCCTCCCCTAGGTACACAGCCATGTTACCTCAATTTCATCAGCAGTGCGCTATCAATGACCCCCCACTTTGCCAGGACAAAATATCGAAATAATTATGTGAGCCCTGTACGCTGGTGGTTTTTGTACTTAAAATGTGAAAACTTGTCTATAGGCTCATTTGATATGCCAAATCGAATCGTGCCCGGTAACAAAACTGAAAATCATAAAAAAAACATTTAAAATGGCCGCTAAAGCCGAGATGGCCGCCAAAATATACATTGTGATATTGATTTTTTTAATTTTTGACAAAATAGCCCCTACTAGTTCGCGGAAGCATAATTTAAAAAAAATATATTTTCAAAAGAGACATTTCTTTATTTAGTTATTTCTGATACTGAATTTTTGCCATAAATTTATCATATGGTGTTACCACCCTATATACCAGTCCCATTGAAATACAAGTAAACTGTCTCAATTCCATGCGCCGATTTTACTTCGTTTCGCCCTCCCAACCATCGCGTACCGCATATCATGATAAAACATGGGCTGTGCTTTTTCAAAAACAGATCCGATATGGGCTTGCTACCCAGACAGATTTTCAGCTACACCCCCTAGCGTGTAAAATATCACAACAGTTTAAATTAGGCTAAAACTCACACCCTCTTTCACAGACCAGACACACATCATTAAATCCACTGCATCCCCACCAGATTATCACGAAACAGTTATATCTGATATTTTGTATGAAAGAGACATCGTGGATTATAGAATATACACAAATTTATAACCTCCTTTTGCATTTGTTTTTAATTAAAATTTGGAACAGCCGCATTAGAAATATTTCCATCATTGGTAGACACCTGCTGTGATTTCGTCTTATTTAGGATGGTGAGACCACATATAAAAAGCGGTGTAAATTTATATTTGATTTCGGCTTATTTAGGATGGTGAGACCATAATATCAAAAGCGGTGTGAATTTATATTTGTCGTTTTTCAATGGCGTATCTTTGATTTAACTATGTGAGAAAAACGAAAAAAAGGATAAATAAAAAAAAAGTATTATTACTGTCGTGATGAATAGCGATGGAGACGAGAATTGTTCTTTAGCATTATCCATTCATTTGAAACTAGCATTGATGACGCAAATTCCAGCTTCAGATGAATGACAAATACCCTAACATTTAACAACTAGATATGTTAGGCCTAATACTTCATAATTGGTGCTTTATTTGGGATTTGAACGCATTTGCCCACACAGAAAGGGCATTTTTAAAATGATTTGCTTAAGAAACATCAATTGATTGATTCATTGATCACTGATGGACTGTCAACAGTTATTTATATCCATATCAACTTAAATGTTATTTTTTCTTTTAATTGAACTGATTGTTTTCGCAAAGCCACCATATCTGATCTCTCACATTTTTTCCTAGTAGATAAAAAACAACTTTTAATGTAGGTTAATTATAGGTTGGTGTCATTATATGTCGATTGTCATTCGTCACAAGAGCGCCGTTCTGCTCTGCAAATCCGAAAGGCAATATATGATCACTTAAGTTAAAGTAAGCAGATGTAAAACCGTCTTTTCGCTTTCGTGGCAACGTAGAACGGCTAGCGTCATAGCTGTTGAATAAGGTTGTTCATTAATTAAAAAAAGTAAGTTCGAACATATGAAATGATATTTAAATTATTATGTATTGATTGGAACCATGATATTTTTGAAGCGTCTGAAAAAAGAAGCCGTAATTAAGCTATTTATGCGTCTCTCATGTATTGTGAACGGTACATTTATCATGTTATTAATATAGTTCAGTCAATCTGGAACCAACCTATCAAAAACTGAAGAAAAAAATATTTTTTGGTCAATATCATTCAGCCAGATTACAATTCATTCATTCGTATGTCCATTGATTCGTTCCATCCATCCATCCATCCATCCATCCATCCATCCATCCATCCATCCATCCATCCATCCATCCATCCATCCATCCATCCATCCATCCATCCATCCATCCATCCATCCATCCATCTATCCATCCATCCATCCAACCATCCATCCATCCATCCATCCATTCATCCATCTATCCATCCATCTATCCATCTATCCATCCATTCAATCATTTCAAGATCGCCTTTTCATATTCATTTTCAACATCCGTGGGAAACTAAGCTCCACTATTGACCACTCCCAGAAACATGAAACATTAAGCCAAAGTTTGTGTTACGGTGCATTAACCCGGCATTGGCTTAATGTATTGCAACATGGGGATATTGATAACAATTTAAATATCTAAACCCGTCTCTTTATTATGGACGGAAGGACGCACTGAAGAGCCAGAGTATAGACGAACGGACGAAGGAACGAACGAACGAACCAGCGAACGAACGAACGAACGAGCGAGCGAACGAGGTAGTGGAAGCACGAACGTATAAGCGACAAGGAACAAACAAGCGCCGCTTAAAGAAATACCCACTCACTCAGTTTTATTTAAACATACTATTTGTAATAGAACTTCCCAGAGTATAATCCCCCAAACATATACGTTTTGGAAAACTATCATGGTTACATTATACGGCACTGGTTACATTATATACGGTAGTATAGTACCATTTTTCCCTGGTTACATTATACGCTGACGCCTTCACCGCATACGGCGCCGTATAATGTAACCGGTTACATTTTACGTCTGGTTACATTATACGGCTCTACACCCCTTACCTATCGACAAGGTGAACAAAGGGAGAGTCAATGCTAGACTCTGGCCGGGGCGGTCGCGGTGATTCTAGTGCTGCACCTGCATTCATTAAGCGCTGGACCGGCACTTCGTGTTGAGTTTGGTCAGTTGTCTAACATCATACATTACAGCATCCGTTACATGTAGTGGAAACCGGGGCTAGCTCGAACACAATTTTGAAAAAATATTTTTTTTTAATGAATTTAGGAGGCTTATATTTTTGTCCAGAAGTATTCAACCATAGATGTTATTTTTAGCATACATTATTCTCAAATTGAAAACAAAGTAGAGTCTGAAAAACATGTTAAAGTGTGATTTTTCACTGTTCGAACAAACCCCACACTTGGTGTTAGTTCGAACATGGGATGTGTGTGTCTCAACAGTGTTGGATGTACCAGATAGTAGTGGGGTCAATCTGAACAGTCGAACTGGCCCCATTTTAGTTGTTCCTTGTTCGAACAAACCCCACATAACCCAATTTTAAAAAAAATCTATATTTAGAACTAACATCATTGAAGGCAACCTAACACGTATAAATGATTATTAACTTCAGTTAGGGCATTACAACTATAAGAGTTAAAACTGTCAGGTTCAATGGCATACCTCATGGACACATAGCGTCTATCTTTAAGCTGGTTAGGACACAGATTCAGGTCAACCAGATGTTAAAAAAACAGCTTCGTTAAACAAGGTTAAGTATTTTGTCAGATTTCAATTAACTGCTTCAATGACTAACTCAATAAGCAGACTTACGACACTCGAATTCCCCAGTGAACCTAATCGATACAAATAGCAACAAATTGTCAAACAAACTTTATTAAGCTATATTAAATATGCACGTAGCCAATATTTACTCCTCCACATTACATGAGTCAGCACCACATAATTTTTTTATTATTTCATGCGGCTTTACCCATATTTGGCTACAGCAATGTATACAATCAGATATTTGGGTAGACTGTATTTTGAAGCAAAACAAGAAAGATCAATTCATTTAGAGATGGACGTCATGTATCAATAATAATTTTCCTAAATGTTTTAATTATGAATTATATAAACATTCAGTTGGTTTTGAAAAATGCTCTCATATATTACCGTATAACTTGTAATCGTATGCTACCAATCGTAATTGGTCGATATGCAACTATACTCTCAGACAAGAGCAATTTCGTATATTGTGTGATCGAAAATGTATTGGAGACGAATGTCATTATGTACTCAAGTGCTCAAAATTAAAATCGTTGATAACCAAATATTTGCATCAGTGTAGGCTATGCAACTCGTCCCAGCGTCTGGAAATGTGCTAATCTATTATGCTCAGATACTTAGAGAACGCTTATTAATTTGACGGGGCTTCTGATATATTTTATGATATGTTGGACGCTTATAACCATTTTTCTAATTTGGATTTTTAGTAAGTTAACACATTATTACAATGTATTTATTCATTATCTATAATTATTTTTTGGATGAACTGAACCCATCATGTAAATGACTGTGATTGAATAGGTAAATGTCTTGCATATGCCGTATATGTAATAACGTATAAATTATGTATGTATATGTTTATACATACATATATTTTTATATATATCATGGAAGATGTAGGGTCTAAAATTGTGGTAGTAAGATGTTTTATTACCATAAGGTAATAAAACATCTAGCTTGATATACTTGATATACTGCACCATATCAAACAATCTGGCTTAAGCTGGTTACTAAATTAATAAATAAATATTTATTGCGTAACATGTATTGTGCATTAAATCATAACACATCTCACCAGGATCTTCTCACACTGTGCCAAAAAATTGGTTTGGAGAAATACAATTTGTCTTGTCATGTCAGTCCACTTCCATTGGACTTGCTTCGCTGATCTATGCCTTAGCTTGAGCACATGCTTGGCTGGGATATACAGTTACTGCTTTTCTAATGGGCATTGGGTGATTGACCATTGCGACAGAGGCTGTTTTGTTTTGATTTTTTTTTTCAATATTGGCTTTCGGCTTCACAGTGTCACGAGGCATTTCATAAAAAAATCTTGCCATGGCAACGCCAGAAAATACACCTCCCACCAATCGCGTCAACCAAAACCATCGATTTCGTGCATATCAGACAGCTGACAATATCTTCAAAAAAACATGATTTTTTGTTGTATGCCTACAGGGAGAGGGGTTATTCCTTTAGTTTTATCATTACCATTATTTCTTTCTAATTCATATACAATCTTAGCTGCGTATTGTTTTTTCTTCTCACTTAACAAAGGGTCTAAACAATTACTCTGATCTCATTCACAAAGTTATGCTCTATTAAAATTAACATAATGCTGTGGCTTGTTGGAACAGTAAATTAAGATGTCATAATTTTATTTATAATTTGTGTTCATTTGTGTTTTTTAATTTTTTAACAATAGTTGTAATTATGCCAGACTTGAAATGGTTTCATATCGATATATCGGTACTTCGGTATATATGACGTTACAAAAATACCGATATATCGGTATATCGGGTGCCAACAGTTACAAGAGACTTATATGGACAGCGCTGGGTAATATAACGATGCTTGTCATGTTGGTTATAGGACCATGTGTATTTTCTCAAAAGTTGATGTAGCTCTCGCTTCTTAGACCTCACTATCTTTGTCAAAGCATACATTTCTTGGCAGAACAATTTAAAAGCTTATTGTAGATAACATGCAATCAGAGGCTTTCACATTAATCTCGAATACAGCTGGTCAGTTCATCAATCTCATCCGTTCTAATATTCCGAATGAAAGTGGGGAGTAGCTCGTCACCATGCTCGCGCCATCGTAATTTGCCTGGCTTTCTCTTTATTTCTAGTCGCTGACCTCTCTGGTTAAAGTAATTACAAAAGTCGGTTGTAGAAACAAATTTCTTCGTCAATTTAAGGAACATTTACAATGTCAAGTAGTAAATTGTATATTGGTCTTAGTTATGAATATCTCCCTATTAAATATTATTTTGACACTGTTTGGGAAAAAAAGTGAAATAGCGTATTGTATCAGGAAGCCGACACAGTGTCTCATCAAGTGATTTCTCACCAGAAATAAGCTAACAATTTGTACATAATTACAGCTATGAGTCCCAAGTTGAATACCCGTCCAAAACTGTCACGCTCCTCTTTATGGTTATCTGATGACGTCATTGGTTGTTCAGTGCAGATCACATCTTTGTCAGTCAATACAGCATATACGCCACATATGGGGTCATGAGATGGATGATGAAAATATATATTATTTTCTTCCCCTGCTACACCGGAGCTTTGCCTTAACAGACATCCACGCTGGTCCGTGTGAGAAAACCACTTCCCATTTAGTTCAGAACACGAGCAATCGCGATAATAGTCCAGCAGGTTTTTAGGACACACATAAAAATTCATCACGGCCTGATTTGCATATTCATAATGTATATAATTTAATGTACAATGATATTTATCCTGGCTGGGACGACTAGGATGATACACGCTGCTATGGATCAGCACATCTTGTGCTGTTCGGATCATCAGTTGATCCTGGTTATGTGATATGTGGCGATGCTCTGAAACAAATATTAAAATCGATTTAGTATAATCCTCAGACGTTGACACGATGTTGGCTTAATGCTGGGTCAGTGTCGTAGACGGTGCGCCAGCATCAAAGCAACATTGTGTCAACGTCTGGTGTACTGTAATAAATAATTAATCATGTAAAATTAGGCGTAGTAATAAAATATCTTTTAAATATGGCAGGGGCCGAGCTTGCCCTAAATCAGCTATATTTTAAAATGATTGGTCTCCATAGTAGGAATAATTTTCAATCACTGGAAGCTGTGCCTCCCGTCAGTGATACATAACTTCAAGTATAGAACATTGCGCTTAAATGGATAAAACTGGCAAATAGTAGGGGAGGGTTAGTTGAGCCACAGGGTTAGTTGATCAACCCCCTCCCATTTCTACGCATGGGATTTTAAGGAAGTTTCAACACCACCTGGTGATTAACTGTGATATTACTTAAATGGCCACGTTGTGAGCACAGATCATTTTGCAGGTAAGAGTTTTGTTTTTCAAAAATGCATTTTTCGCTGTAATCAGTAGAATTCAGATATTATAATGTTTGCATTAATATTACGGAAGCAATAGGGATTACGTACATTCTTGCTATAGGGTTAGGCAGTCAAATACATAAAGATAGCCTATGTCAATGTAACACTCAACTTGGATCATTGAAATGTCACAAAATTTTACATTTTACAATAATGGCTGTTGTGGGGTAAGTTAAACCAAATAAGATGGGGTAAGTTGATCAACCGGCTCAATTAACCCCATTCATGGCTAATATTACCCCAGTAGGTAAAATATATTATTACAAAATGTGGATCAACTAACCCCACTCGGCACTCGACATGGCTCATCATACCCCAGTGGGAATATAATATATCATTATAGAATGTGATATAGTGTAACAAATAACATTATATAATAGGTCAATATAATAAAGACACATAATTATAGTATCTTAATAAATACAAGAAAACAATGATCCATGCATCAATACAGGCTATAATGCCGATTGTATTACTTGGGACTTGCAAGAGGTTTGTCAACACATTTGACCCTTATGTAATGTACAAAAGTGTTTTTTTTTTTTTTTTTGCATTTTATGGACCAAAAAACATGTTGGCATGTACATTTGTCAATTTTTACCATAGGTGATCAGCCTAGCCCCTTGCTTGGCACAACTTACCCCATACAGCGGGTTAATTGAGCCACTTTCACCACTCTCAATTTTGTATCCATAATTTTTTTTAGTTGCTCTTTTCATCTTTCATTGATGTTGGATATATATGCAATATATAACCAAGTTTTAAAACTATCCTAACCATTCTGCGATCAACTGGGAAAACACCAGACAAAATATTGTAAAAAGTGGCTCAACTAACCCGACACTCTCCTGGTGTATGGCGTGCACAATTTGCAAAATGTTATGTTATACTGGCGACAATAATATTGTTAGTTGACTAACGCTAGAATCAAACTAACTACATATAGAATAAATTTCAAAAATGAAAAGGACAGTCCATAGCCCCACTTAGTTTATACTGATTTGTAAATTTCGTCATTGCGAGCAAAACAGCGTGCATGTATGGGCCTATGCGTATAGTAGAAGTCTATTAAATTTAATCTCAATAATAAAATCTCGTAAAATAAACAATCATTTACTTACCTTGTTTGTCTGATACATTGCGTTGAGAAAGAGATATCGCAGATGTATCCTTTATTATGCTGTGAATTGAATGTTCTAATATCGGATAGGAAAACACATGAGGATATTCTGTGATTTGTGATGCGGTACAGCACAGAACGGTACATACCATGGCGTACCACACCCAACCCATTGTACCCAGCTCAAACGATTGTTCTTACAATGAACACCGATGATAAAAAGCGATTTTGATATATAATACCAGTATACTATAATGTGTAGCACTAATTAACGTATGCCTCTATTCAAGGCTTTGTAGTATAATAAGCGTTATAATGTGGAGCGTATTGACTAAAGCGCTTAGCTGCTTCTAATAAGTTAATGTATGAGTAGGCCTACATATTTATCACATTATTTAGAATGATCTTTGGTCCACACATTTTAGATATAAATCTAACAGGTACTGAACCGACTCTTTTAGATAACGGGCATAGGATTGTACATGTAGGCGATAATCATTATCGGCATATGTATGTATCTACAAACACTTATTAGATCAGCCTACATGTAATAAATCAGACCATACTATAGTCTAATTATCTATCTCTGTAATATCATTACCGCATACCAAAGCATTCAAATATTGTACAATGACCTTTACATAAGTACATAATTGCAAATGAGTAGCAGCCCACAAGAAGATATAACTTTAAAGTACGTTGAGAAAACATTAAAATTAGTCGCTCAATATATCTTAATCAGATATTGCAAGTTTCACAACCACCCTCATTCCTATACCCATTCACACCAAACTCGTGGGATGGGGTCCTGGTGGTTACACCTGCGGAGTTTGGGTTTTGTTCCCCACTAGAGCTCAGTATTCAAGCTTTAAAAGAAACAAAATGTTTTCCCCGATCACTCGTAAAAATTCAATATTGTGTCTCCATGACTGAGCGGTGGCGTGCTCGAAGGTTTACATCATCAGGATTTAAATTTCTCATCTTATGGAGGACATTTGTTCCGATGTTGTGTAATTTATTTTACAAGGCATTTCAGGCTCAATCCGGGCGGGGGCCCTAGGGTAGTGGTTAGCACCGCGGCCTTTCACGCTAGAGTTCGGGCTCGGTTCCCGGTCACGGCGGTTTGAAAGAAACCAAAAATGTTTCTTCCTCATCCACGTGTAAAACTCAGTATTGTGGGGAGCCTCCGTGACCGAGAGGTAGCGTGCTCGGCCTCAGACCGCCAGAATTTCGAATCCTGTGTCTGTAGGACAGTGTCATCTCATTCTTCTCACCATCCTGAGGAGGTTCTCCTGGCCCAGTTTAGCCTATATGTTCACAAAGGTGGCCTAAAGCCCGATTCATTTCATTTCAGGCTCAATCCTCTGTAAATTAGTACCTACTTGCATGTACAGAGACAGCAGTGTGCACGGTAAGATTCAGAGAGTAAAATAATTGTGAAATTCTACTGTTTTTACAAGGGATGGTATCACACTAGACCCCCATTCTGCTATTCCTCGTGTCACCATAATAGGCCGACTCGGAATTTATTTCTGAGGCCTACAAATGTTACATAAAAGTCCATTTATTCATTCTTGCACCAAAGTCGTTCTTGCAAATACTTTGAAAAAATAACACCCCTTCCTATGAAATCATAAAGCGGAGTATATGTGTAGTAGAGGTTAAACGTTCTATGTCTTTAATCTTCTGTGTAATATGCCGTTTTGTGAGCATAACATAATAGTTGGCCATAATATCTTTCGGTGCATAAATACAAAAACAAGCATATTATGTTGATCGCGGAGGTCGAAGTGTCTGGCTCTGTGAAGCCATTAGGTGTGTATGATTGGTGTTTCTGTATAGGATAAAGCCCGAGGAGCTCTATATTCTTAGCTGTGAAGAAGGCCGAGGCCGAGGCACAGCTAAGAATGTAGAGCTCCGAGGGTTTTAACTGACTTAAAACACATCCGATCATAATGAGGATCCCTCACAATAAACAGCTCGGTCACACCTGACTGATTTTAATTGTAAACGCCTTGAACGCCGCATATCCTCGAGCTGTGCCAATATTCACATGATGTCCAAACAGAGTGGTCCAATATCTAGTTTACATAAATTTTACTTTTGTTAAAGCGCTGTTTTGGCTGCTGGCACTGTTTGGCATAATGAGGAGTGAGTACGCCTACTATCACCACTGCGATCATGGTGCTTGAAACATCATCTAATACAACCGGAATACGGTTAACCAAGGAGGTTATTTAGCCATATAACCTCCCTGGGTTAGCCAAGACGTCAATGGTACAAACATTAGAACACGTTTTTTTATATAAATTTATGTGCAAAATATTTCATAATGTACAACAAGGTATATCGTTATATCCAACAAATAACAAATTGTGTTCAAGTATGTATATTTTCTGCTAAGTTATTAAAGTGCTTGATATAAATCAGAAAATATTTGAAAAAAGGAACACTACCGTGCAAAGCCATAAGGCACTAACCCAGCAAACACGAGACGTTGAGCCAATGTTGTTTTAATGTTGAACCGGCATCGAAGACGGCGGGCCAGCATTAAAACAACATTGGCTCAACGTCTCGTGTTAGTTGGGAAGTGGTTATTTTCAAGTAAAGGAGAAGTAACAATAAAAAAATATATCATGACCCATGTATGCTATGTTCCATGTATGATTTGCTGTATAAATAAAATAAAATAAAATTAAACAAAACGGTTTACTTTTTGAGTAAGTAGTTACCACCTTTCTGTTTTACAGTGTAGAACATGTAATCAGTGTTATTAGGTTAACACTTGTCGTTGACACATCGCAGTATGTCTTTGATCTCGTCCCAGTTACCGTCATTGGGGTTAGCGTCTAGTCCCATCACGTGACACATGACGTCATACAACCAGGTTGCTTTTACAAATGGCCGCTGATAGTTCCTTTTGAAATCTGGATATAAAATTAAACATTATCAGTGATTATAGTATTATAAAATCAAAGTGGATGTACTCACATTTAGCGATGACAAGATAATCATAGCATATATCATGATACTGGCCTTCCAAGGCAATAATGTCATTAATGTTGCTGTTACCTTAGCAGGGGGGTGGGGGGGGGGGGGGGGCGGAGTGGTAATGATAATACTATCTGTAGCATCTCCTGTCTTGCAAAGCCTTAATATTTTTCAAGTATTAGAAGCTAAAGTTATTTTACAGCTCAGGTTAGACAAAAAATGTTTTGTGGGTATTTGCTGCAATAAAGCAATTACGTATCTGCATCTTAGATTCCACCTGGAAAACAATGCATACGCGATCGTTTTAGAAACAACTGCCCGCCAAAAATATTTAAAAAATGGTAATTTTTTTTAGCTGGGACTGGTGCTACTCTAATAATTTTAAGTCAGTGGCTCAGGCTGGTGGGTGTTTAAAATGTCTCACTCTTACCACACATAATACGCATTAATGTATATGGACTTAGGCCTGCATTTATCATCTATCTCGCTCATTAAAGTTGGGAAATACAAAACAAAAGTAGGCTATACACCTAATTGAACATCTCGATATTTCAGAGCAAAATAATTTATTTATAAAGACATGTGGAAATGTCATTTTGCATTGATGTTTCTCAGCCCTGCATAATAAACATGATAAACTGTCCTAAAAGACCACCCATGGTCCATATATCACATCCTGGCATTATAGCAGCTTGCTACGGAATCCCCTGCTATATGACAGGATGATATATCATAATGTTCCCGCCACTGTTGTCACATATAACTATTTATTTCTTGATATATATATCTTGTCCAAGTCATAAAAAATTAAAATTAAATTAATGTACAAAAATGTTATGTTCTAAATGAAACTTAAAACAACTCAGAGCTATTTTTATCTCTACTTTGTACCATGCTAATAAGATACGCTTATTAGTTTGAGTGATGAGACATTGCTGAACTATAATTTTATAATATTTGTTCATATAATACGCCATATACATTTCTGAAATGGAAGGGGAAATTTATTCCCGATTCCGATAAGCAGCAGCTACGCCAGACAGAGGATTTATGTTTTCTAGCTCTCTAAAGATAGAAGTAAATGAACTATCAAAAGTGCCAGACCAATCCTAATGTATTTCGTAGTTTATAAGACTAACGATGAGGTAAATAAAAAATCATGCAATGACATTGTAAGCAGACATGCAATGCAAAATACATTTTCACACATATATTTGAATTTCCATGTGCCACTCCATGAAATATTATAAAATATAGTTATCGATTTTAACGTTAACACATCAGATTAAAAAACAGAACGACTTAATTGGCAAGAAACCTGGTGTTCATAATCATGACAGTGACAGTGACAATGACTTTTTAATGATGACATGCGGACGTAAAAAGTAGGATGTCACCTTGAAAAATGGTCATCGCGTTGATCCAATTCCGCAATTTCACAAACCAACATTATTCACATACCAACAAATAAAAATAAATATATGGGGTGCACTGTAATGAAAATAAAGTACGCAGAGCTGCGGCACTTGTCCACAATAAAAAACAATCCATGTCCACAAATATGCACACTACGTTTTGTTCTCCTGATATTACGTTTACAATTGTTGCGTAGGTGTTATAATAACATAACTCACCTGGTCCCTTAGCCATAAATATACCATTCATTTCTGGCCAGTTATTGTCATAACCATGCAAACCATCATAAACGCATGTGGTTAAACCCTCCTGGAAATGTAAAACGAGCATTGAAAGTACAACATAATTATATTGCAATATACTTCAGAACAAGTAGAAAAAGTAGACTGGATGCTGATACGCAAAGCCAAGAGACAGTAATTTGTTACTTTTCAAGTAGACAGCTATATAGTGTAGTGGTTAAGCTCCCATAATGGAACCATTGTGCATTTTATGATTAAAGCATGAAACTTCCACCATTATTAGTACATATCCTGTAGTTTATTTTAAGATGTGGAGGTAAGTTAGATTTGACCCCTGGTGACCTTTAGAGGTCATTGACCTTGAAAGGTCAAAATATCTAATTGCAAAGCTAAAAAGTGGTGAAAATTGTGTATTACAATATCTATGAAATGTTTTTGTATTCCATAAGTATGCGAAATACTCTAAGAGACTCTTGGTAATCATACAAATACCTTCAAGGTCATGTCAAGGTTACTTTAGGGTCATTTGAAGGTCAAAATGGCCACAAAAGTGAAAATATCCATTTTTAATCAATTTAAACAATACTAGTGGTGCAGGCATCTATTACAAAGGATTACTTTTGACACAGTCTTGGTCAGATATCTTTCCCACGCGCATTTTGGGAGATTGAGGGCAGTATCTAACTTGGGGGGGAGGGATACACCCTAAGTATTCCCCTTACTACACCCTTTCCTAAATGGTTAATTGGACGAGCAAAATTACAGTGTGCTGCAGCTGTTAAACATCAGTTTGGGCTCCCGTGGAAAACTATTGATGCATAATTGGGTATGAAGTCTAACATGGGTTGAGATTATGTTTCACTTGGATAACGACGAAAAACAAGGTCAAGGTCATATCAAGGTCATTTCAAGGTCATACTGTCAAAAATATGTAAAAAAAAAATCTGAAAGTTCGGCAAAATACTTGGGTCATAGTGTACTCGTTTGGCTCCCATAATAAAACAAGTGTGCATTTTATGATTAAAGTATGAAACTTCTACCATTATTAGCACATATCCTGATCTTTATTTTAAATTGTGGAGGTGAGCTAGATTTGACCCCTGACGACCTCTAGCGGTCATCTACATCGAAAGGTCATATAAGCATTCGCAATGCCAAAAGTGGTGAAAATTGTGTATTACCGGGTACCATATTTATAAACTATTTTTGTATTCCAGAAATATGTCAAATGCACAGAGAGACTACTATTATTGATAAAAATAACACCAAGGTCATAGCAAAGTTACATCAAGTTCATTTCGAGGTCAAAATCGCAAAAGAATGTGAAAATATCCCCTTTATATAAAATTCAACGCGGTTAGTGATGCAATTAACTATTACAAAGACTAATTTTGAGATATTATTGGTCAGACATATTTTCCACATAAAATTTCAAGAAATTGAGGGCAGTGTCAGCCTTGGGAGGGGTATCACACCCTCATTCCCCTTATTACACTCATTTCCCAATGATTAATTGTACGAGCAAAAATTGCATCTTGCAGCATTGTGAAACATCAGCTTGGGCTCCCATGGCAAAATATCAATACATAATTGGGTTATGGAGGATCATATGGTTTGGAACTGTGTCTTACTGGGGTACCGTCTGAAAGCAACGTACATGTCATATCAAGGTTACTTGAAGGTCAAACTGGCAAAAATCCTAAAAATATATACTCTCACTTACTTACAACTCCGTTGACCTCTTGAAATTGAGTTTTTATTTGCAGAATATGTATGATATTGATAATTTGGTGATAGTTTTAACACACAGTGATTATATGTCCCAATATATTATATTAAAATACACACCTTTGAAATGATCTTAACTTGACCTAAAAAGCACAATTTTATGAAGCCGATGTCAAGTGTAACCGCCATGTAGGCCCTACATCGATTTGTTCATATAATACAAGATAAAAATACTCCGCCCCTCCCTTGTAATTGAATGTGCCTCCCCTTGTGTAGGATACAAGTGAACAAGTAGATTATTACTGTTCATTGTCTCATATGCGTAATGAATAGATGGTGCAATTATGTAATTATCACGGCGTGTAATACTCTGAGAGAGGGATTTTTAATAAGAAGAATTGGCAAAAGCATAATAATTTCGGCGATTTCTTGGCAGCCATTTTTATTTTTTTTCAATTCTCAAAGATGAGAGCTCTACATCCGCCCAGATATCAATACAGGCGTGGATAATTCAAAGAGCAAAAGCTATATCAGCCAAAACAAAGTGTTTTTATTACAATAAGATTTTTTATCAATCCCTTATAACATATACTAATCCGTTATAACGGTCTACTAATCCGTTTTAGCGGTATAATATTCCGTTATAACGGACTAGTACTTCGTTATAGCGGTAGAGTATTTCGTTATAACCGTCTACTAATCCGTCATAACGGTCTACCATCCCGTTATAACGGTCTCGTATTTCGTTATGACGGTCTAGTATCACGTTATAACGGTATACTAATCCGCTATAACGGTATATTATTCCGTTATAACGGTCTAGTATTTCATTATAACTGCCTACTATTCCGTTATAACGGTCTAGTATTTCGTAATAACGGTATACTATTCCGTTATAACGGTTCAGTATTTCGTGATGACGGTCTACTAATCCGCTATAATAGTCTACTATCCCGTTATAACGGGCTAAGAATCCGTTATAACGGTCTACTATTCTGTTATAACGATCAAGTACTCCGTTATAACGGTATAGTATCTCGTTATAACGGTCTAATATTTCGTTATAACGGTCTACTTATCTGTTATAACTGTTTACTATCCCGTTATAACGGTCTAGTATTTCGCTATGACGGTCTAGTATCACGCTATAACGGCCTACACATCCGTTATAACGGCTTAATAATCTGATAAAACGGTCTAAAATTCCGGTATAACGGTCTAGTATTTCTTTATAACGCTCTGCTAATCCGTTATAACGGTATACTGTCCCGTTATAACGGCCTAGTTTTTCCTTATGACGGTCTGTTATCACGTCATAACGGTCTACTATTCCGTTATAACGGTACACTAATCCGCTATAACGGTCTAGTATTTAATTATAACTGCCTACTATTCCGTTATAACGGTCTAGTTTTTCGTTATAACGGTCTACTATTACGTTATAACGGTTTAGTATTTCGTTATAATGGTCTACTATCCCGTTATAACGGTCTAGTATTTCGCTATGACGGTCCACTAATCCGTTATAATGGTCTACTATTCCGTTATAACGGTCTAATCATCCGTTATACCGGTCTACTATTCCGTTATAGCGATCAAGTATTCCGTTATAACGGTATATCATATAGTTATAAAGGTATAGTATCTCGTTATAACGGTCTACTATTTCGTTATAACGGTCTACTTATCCGTTATAACTGTCTATTATCCCGTTATAACGGTCTAGTATTTTGCTATAACGGTCTAGTATCACGCTATAACGGCCTACACATCCGTTATAACGGCTTATTAATATGTTGAAACGGTCTACTATCCCGTTATAACGGTTGAGTATTTCCTCATAACGGTCTTCTAATCTGTATAACGGTCCACTATTCCGTTATAACGGTCTAGTATTTCATTATAACTGTCTACTATTCCGTTATAACGGTCTAGTCTTTTGTTATAACGGTCTACTATCCCGTTATAACGTTTTAGTATTTCGTCATAACGGTCTCCTATCCCGTTATAACGGTCTAGTATTTCGTTATGACGGTCTAGTATCACGTTATAACAGTCTACTAATCTGTTATAACTGTTTACTGATCCGTTATAACGGTCTACTAATCCGTTAAAACGGTCTACCAATACTTTATAACGGTCTACTATTCCGTTATAACGGTATACTCTTCCGTTATAACGGTCTGGTATCTCGTTATACCGGTCTACTATTTCGTTATAACAGTTTACTAACCCGTTATAACTGTCAGACAATTATAACGGATTAGTCTGTCTACTAGACAGTCTGTCTACTATCCCGTTATAACGGTCTAGTATATTGTTATGACGGTCTGTTATCACGTTATAATGGTCTACTATTCCGGTATAACGGTCTACTATTCCGTTATAACGGTCTAGTATTTCATTATAACAGTCTGTTATTCCGTTACAACGGTCTAGTCTTCCGTTATAACGGTCTACTATTCTGTTAGACCATTTTAGTATTTTGTTATAACGGTCTACTATCCCGTTATAACGGTCTAGTATTTCGTTATATGGCATTCTAGTATCACGTTATAACGGCCTACAAATCCGTTATAACGGCGAACTAATTCGTTATAACAGTCTACTATTCCGTTATAACGGTATAGTATTTCGTTATAACGGTCTACTATTCCGTTATAACGGTCTGGTATTTTGTTATGGCTATGGCGGTTTATTATTGAATTATAAAATGAATACCGAACGATGTAATAATCGGTTGTATTATATCATGGTGACAGCTGGGGTCTTAAAGCGACACAATCATTGTAGCCTGATTATGTCGTTTCAATTTAGCGAGAAAATTAGGCAGTCATGACATCGATATTTTGCAGAGCTATCTGACAAATTGATGTAGCCTTGAAATTAATTTTAGTATCCGGTATGTTTAAAAAATCACCTGCACATCTCCATATCGCGGAGAATTTGATTGTAAAATTTGACTACTTTCTCACAAAGTTTGAGTTTTGTGGTCACAATAAATTATGAAGTTGATTTGTGGCGGCCATTTTACATGTCAGTGAAATCTTGAACAAATTGCCTGTACATCTCCATATTGTGGGGAATGTGATTGTAAGATTTGGATAATTTCTGATTAAGGTTTTGAGTTTTTGCGCCCACAACAAATTATGAAGCTGAACTCTGGGAGATATTTTGGCATTATGGTAGCATGTTTAAAAAATCACTTGCATCTCCCCATGTTGATGAGAATGTGATTTAAAATTTCAGAAAAAATGACCACTAGTTTTTCAGTTATTGCACTCATAAAAATTAAGTGCCGTCTGATAGATCCCGGTGCAACTAACCCCCCCCCCCCTTCCCCTACGGACGTGTGATAAAAACCTGCTCACCACTTCTATTAGGATATTAGGGTCACTCTAACATTATATACAATTCAACGTTCTAACCGACCAGTTATAATCAGTATAAATGGCCATCATTTTCTCTCAATTTCTTTGGTCTCAATTCTAACAACTTCCAGCTACCTGGAACATTAGACTGGAGAGACTTGTTAAAGGTGATGGCATCAACGCCATATACCTATGGCTCACATGGCTTACAACATGCATCTATCTGCAGTAGGCCTATAGATAAAAATGTTTAAATTATCAGATATGGCTCACCTGCATATTAAGTTAGGTTGATGTAGATAGATGTGATTCTAGAAAAAGTGTATAGGGCCTACATACCACCAGACTGAAGCTCAGGCTCCTTTAAGTGAGGACACATTTGAAAATCATGGTAACAGTTTTTGCCAGTTTGACCTTGAAATGACCTTGACATGACCTTCAAATTGCTTTCGGATGGTACTCCAGTAAAATACAACCCCACCCCATGTCAAACTTCATAACCTAATTATTTGTCAATATTTTGCTATGGGAGCCCAAGCTGATGTTCTACAATGCTGCATAATTGTAATTTGGCCTGTTCAACTAAATATTGAAGAAGGAGCGTTTTAAGTGAAATACCTAGCCTCCTTGCCAAGGTTGTAACATCCCTTAATATCCTAAATGTGTGTGGAAAATACATAGGACGAAGGATATGTCAAAACCAGTCCCTTGTAATAAATGATTGTACAACAACAGCGTGGAAATTGATAAAAAGTGAACATTTTCTGCCAGTTTGACCTTTAAATGACCTTGGTGTAACCTTGACATGACCTTGATGTTATGTTTATCATTCAAAGCAGTCTCTTCGAGTATTTGACGCACTTTTGGGACACAGAAACAAATCATAGACATTGCAATATACAATTTTAACTACTTTTTGGCTATGCCAGTGAATATTTTGACCTTTCGAGGTCAATGACCTTTAGAGGTCATCAGAGGTCAAATCCAGTTTACCTCCACATCTTAAAATGACCCTTAGGATATGTTCTACAAGTGGTAGAAATTTCATGCTTTAATCATAAAATGCACAATAGGTTACCTTATCTACTACACTAATACTGCTTTTATGCTCTGTATTGCAGTATGGTTGGACGTATACGTGGAAGATATGTAAGATAAGAATAATCTTCGACGTTGGTCCAACATTGTACAAATGCTATACAAATGTTTTGTGTTTACTGGGAAGTTGTGTGCGGCGCACAGTCTGAAGGCCCACGCATGATACTGCTTCTACTTTAAAGTATTAAGCGGCTACTGCTTTGAGGTTTTGCTCATTATTCTTTGGAATTATAATAAAGTGTCTCAGTTTACTCCTTTTAAATCTGAAGTTCTAAATTGCTCGATACGACGTTTAGTTGTTGCCCTCACAGTACGTGGTGTACCGGCCTATCGAGTTAAATATGTTTTACGATACAATTGAAAACGGGAAAACACTTGGCCAAACGTTTTGGTTAATTACATTAATAGCTTCGAGATCACGTTCTTGTGGGCCCCCTATTCCCTCTCTTGATTCTTTTATCGCTCATCACGACTATACAGTGGCGGATCCAACATACCCGACTGGATATATCCAGCGTACCCGGCGTACGCCCCCCCCCCCTTATTGTGAAAATATTGCTGTTTCATGCATTTTTTGGAATAAAGTGAAGCTAACAATCCTTTTTCAGCCAAAATGTGGCTTACGCCCCCTCCTCTTGCACATTCTGGATCCGCCACTGCTATAATTGCTGTGTATCCATTTATTAGCTGATTAAATAACTGCCCTTTAAAGTAAGATATACATGCGTTTAAACATCAAAATATTTGTTCTCAAATTAAACAAACATGAATAAGCTACACCCACTTGAATACCGTGAGCGGTAATGAGATTTAAACCCTGTTATACTTCCCAGAGTGACATACACACAGTTGACCAACAAAGGGATTATAATTTTTAGTAGTGGTCATTTTAGGCATATCATTTTGTATCCCCACTATCCGGGGCAAGCAAAGGTCAATCGCCCAGAAGCTGTACCACAACAGTGAAAAACCAGTGGGGACTCTCTAGCCCTATGTTTTACAAATTAAGTACCACATTTTAAATATGGTAAAGATAAAATGTGACATCAACCAGCAAGATTTGAAAAGAGTTGACCTCCAATTTGTCAAATCTGAATAATTTTCACTCACTTGAGACAGCGAGACACAACTTCAAGTGGGTGGAAATTCAAATTGAAAAATTTAGCGTTTAAAGAGTTAAGAGTCAATTGAACACAATTCTTGGTTGGACAAATTATGCCATTATCGCTAATAACCTCATACACTAAACTTATACTAGGCAGGTGGATAATGCATTTTGGTCAAAAATGTCATGATGATTCAGATAGAAAGTATATTTTAGAAATAGTAATAGGCCTATATAATAAAATTATCACTCCGTGACAAAAAATGTTTTACTAAATCATAGCAGCCCAACACATGTTGATATTTTTACTTGAAACATCACTTCATAGTGATTGTTAATCAATCAAACATTTAACTTATGCAAAAAATGATATCAAGAAGCGATTCCGGCAATAAAACTTACATCCGTCACGGAGTGGAATTATGGCTCAAGTAAAGCTGTGTTAAATGCATTTGTAGTAAGCTAAAACAATCAAATTAAGTGTCCATGCTTTTATTTAAGGTATACTTGGGCGTTATCATTAACTACATAGCAAAAAAAGAAATAATCTTTTGACCACAGTTGACCTTACAAAGTGACCACTACTAACAAAATTCCGTGCAAGCACTCAGACACTTGTCGGCTAATGCAGTGACTCTAAATGTCCAAAAATCTGACACAACTGCTTTCAATACGTTGTGCCAATAATAGAATAGAAATGATAAAATCAAGATGCCCGCTATATTCTCGCTTCGGATCACACAAACTTAACCTATTTCAAATTTAACGTGTGTTTTAAGCGTATTACGAGTGAATCAGATGCCTTATAATACGTTTCTAAACAATCACCACATATACACTGTATATATAATATTTAAATAATCATTAAAATCCGCATATTTGGTACACAATTCAAGCGTACAACCCATTTCCTTTCTTTCCCTGATTTCCGACGAAGTAGATGGTTCTATCTAGCACTAACATACATACGTAAGCAACCCAATAGCCCGGATCTGTAATCATTACAACGGGTGCCACCCTGTAATGATCTTTAAGGTGATATCTCTTCGGGAGTCGATTCTTCAGATAAACCTTCGTGTTAGGTATATTTGCATCCACCAGCTTCTTATAAATCTGTAAATAAACCGATAATCCAATTTTGCTGAACTGTTAGTAAGTATGTTGTGTTCATTTAAAGCTGAAGTTGCTAACGCATTGTCCAGATTCAAATGACTAAAAATAGTTATATTTATGAAAAAATAAACTTTTCCCAAATTAAATTATTAGATTAAATAATATTTTCCTAATTTCAGAGATAGATTATTTGGTTTGAAACCTGCTTGAAGCGTCGGCCTATATATGGGCCTATACCAGGTCAATACTTTAACCCTTAAAGCGCTGAATTTTTTTCATAAAATCCTTGGAGACCAAAGGGTTTATTTCGATTTGAAATCATCATAAATGTCTTATTCAGCTCTTTCCGATTAATTTGAATACCTATGTTATGGGTCTGCGGCCATTAGAAATATTTTTAATCTTACAGTGCGGGGATCGACTTTAGTCGTCAGAATCTGACGTTCACAGACGTCAGATTCTGACGACTAAAGTCTATCCCCGCGCTGTAAGGGTTAAACATATGCTACACATGAACAAATTTTGGTATTCGTCTCACTTCTCTAAGATGCCAACTGCTGCATTTTAGACAGTATGTGTACGAGATTTAATAGCGGAAGCCACCATAAAAAAAATGTAAAATTAACATAGAACTAACTGTCATTCACCAATGAGATTACTAAATAATATTATCATAATTTTGCAAGCGAATTTGACAAACGAAAATATCCAAATGTCTCAAATGTTGCGACCAAACACTACTTCGTCCGATGTTTAGCAACTAAATGTTCCACACAGCAATATATCTATATATCTGATTTCTATATGTAACAAGAGTTTGTGGTTTTGCCACAAATTATTACCACATGATCACGTTAGGTTAACCCTTTGAGTCACATCATTATTTTGGCAAAATGTTATGCAAAATATGATGACATGATGTTAGCATACATGTACGGGAGCGTACTGCAGCGTATTTATGCCACATTTCATTTTTTTAGGGGCTAAGATAAAAGTTAGTTAATGACGTCACAAGTACGCGCTCTTCATACATCGTGTGTGACGTCATATAATATAAATTGTGCTTCACTATTTATGTATAGAGCGCGCTTTCAAGCGCGGTTGTGACTCAAAGGGTTAATTGTAACCAGTACAATGCCTCTTATCTAATGACGTAACTCGTAAGATCGTTTCAGAGCTGATATAGAGGTGTAATGATAGTAAGAAGTAAGATAACTCTGATAGATGGGGCTGTGTTATATAAAAAATACCTGTTTTTCTGTACCGGGCCATGTCCAGAAGAACGTGAGAGTTCCTGTGGGTATGACCACGAACACGTCAGTGCTGTTAAAGTAGTTATTCAGCCAGACACAGTTGTCAGTGAGTTGGGTGGTCATGCCGTGATCTGAGAACATCATGATGTTCACGTCGTCCTTCATACGTCGGGATTTGAGCTCGTCGTGGAGTCTCACAAGCTGCTGATCCACGTCCCGGATAGCCTGCTTAACTCTGAAGCTTCCCGCCCCGTCATGATGTCCATAGTAATCAAGCTGCTCAAAGTAGATCCCTGTAAAGCACGACGACATTGTAAACATGGTAAACCATCGAAAAACAGAATAATCCTATCAATTGAAGACTCGTGGCATCTGTATGTGAAGACTGGGTTTAAAACTGTTTTGTTAACAACATATCGGTGTCATATTCCAACGCTCAAGGGTCGTCATTTTTCACTGACGATTGTGCAGAATGAAGTGTGGCTTCTAAACCATCAACATTTACAAAAGGCTTCATCACGAGGAGAAAGACTAATTACGAAACGTCATTGATTACATCATGGATTATATGGAGAATTAGGAAGATATCCATTATTAATAGCAGCAAAAATGAGACTTTCTCATTTCTGGGCAAGGTTTTTCCAGCCAGGAAACCAAAATTAGTTGTATGTTATATAAATTACTGTATAAAATGCATGTTAGTAATTTTTACCACAACGAATGGTTGATGTATATTAAAAAAAACTTTATGGGAGTGTGGTTTCCCAGTATTTTGGGATCAACAAAACATACCCGGGAATTTAAATTATTTGTATTTTTATTGAACTTGTGGTTGAACTAGAAGGACCAGTTTAACAGTTTTTTCAGTCATTATCTGCTTATATGCATAATAACAGCAAGTGCGTAGTCTACAGAATGTATAAAGTTAATTTAACCTTCGAAAATTACCTAGCTGAACTTCCTGATTACCTCAGATTTGCTTATTATAGATTTAGATGCCGAAATAACAACTTTCCTGTGCAAAGGGGTGCTAATAAAACATATTCCCAGAATACTCCGAATATGTACATATTGTAACGATGGAAGTATAGGAGATGAATTCCACTACCTACTACAATGTAAACACTTTGTTAAAGACATGTTATAGTATCTGAAATGCCGTACATTTATCAATCCATCAACGCTTACTTTAAAAAAAATTATAAATCAAATTAATTCTTTACTACCACTTTGCAAATTTATAAATGTTGTTATAAAAAATGTTCTATAAATCTATGCTTTCATGCTGTATTATAATATGATGTTTTAAAATATTCAAAAACGGTAGCAATATAATCATGGAAATTAAGTTAAAATTTGATGCAATAATGTATATGTATAACGTCGGGAACATCCCTTGCAATTACGCATGTTCTTTTTGAACCAACGTATTAAATGTGTCTTGTCCCTTACAGCGCGGAGATCGACTTTAGCCGTCAGAATATTACGTCTGTAGACGTCAGATTCTGCATGACGACTAAAGTCGATCCCCCCACTGTAAAAGTAAACATACTTATAATGGCCGTAGACCCATAACATAGGTATTCAAATGAATCGGAAAGACGCTGATTTCAAAATGAAATAAACCCTTTGGTCTCCATGATTTCACAATATTCATCCAGCGTTGTAAGGGTATAAGCAGGGATCTTTTCAAGCGGCAATCAGCTGATCGTTGATTGAAGAAATGTGGTGTGATGGTAAGATTCGAACAGTTGATGACTAATCTGCTATAAGGGGTATCTCACCCGGCTGGTGACTACATGTATTTGGCGAATGCCATATTTGTGAGGTTCCCCAAATCTTCTCCAAACATTCGCCAAGTTTCCCCAAACGTTCTTCTCTTTCGCCAAACGGCCGAACTTTCTGTCGAAGTTTTGGAAATGTTCACAATTCTCGCGACTATTTGGAGACCCTGAAATTTGACCCATGACTCTCAAACAATGGCAGTGGGATACTACATAATTATTATTATAGCTGCACTACTGGAGCACCCGTCCGGTGTCGGCAGCGAGATACAACAGATTTCTTGAAGTGACTGAAAATGTTTACAAATTGCATTTAACCTTTACAGCGCGGTGATCAACTTCGTCAGAATCTGACGTCTGTAGACGTCAGATTCTGACGTCTAAAGTCGATCCCCGCACTGTAAGAGAATAAACATTTCTAATGGACGTAAACCCATAACATGGGTATTCAAATGAACCGGAAAGAGCTGAATAAGACATTTATGATGATATCAAATTAAAATAAACCCTTTGGTCTCCAAGGTTTTTATAAAAAAATTTGGCGCTTCAAGGGTTGATAGAATAATCACCTCTTATAGCACAGGTCCTATATGATCTGGCACCACAAACACTGGACGTTGAACGTTAATGTCGAACTACCGTCACTTTCCCAACATTAAAAAAACCTTGGCTCAATAGGCTGTTATCACCAGGAGGTAAAACCAGGAAACCTCAACAAAATTGCGTTACGTATACATTGTAAAAAAATTCTTAATTTGCATGCTTCGTTCCGGGTGGCAGGATGGATAGTTCATAAATAGATTAGGCCTACATAGTGCAAACGCTGAAAAAAGCCCGAGTATTAACGTGCCTTCGTTTCGACTACCGGTAGGGGAGGGTGAGGCTAAAAGTCACAGGGGCTAAAAGCATTTGCCTGTTACTTTTTCTCTTATGGGTAAATACCATTATAAAGTCCAAGCGCTCAGAGTCGAATACCTCACCCCCCCCCCTCTTTATACCTGCCACTATTTTTTCACATACTAGGATGTCTGGAGGTCTGAAAAAGCCATGTTAGTCACATGACTTGCGGTTGCAAAGAATCAGAATATCTAATCCAAGATGGCCGCCACACTGTACATTTTTGCCCATTTTTAGCATATTGGGATATTATTTATTTTTTTAAATAATCGCTTTAGTCCGAGCCTAACCTTGTTTTGTTACGTATACAATGTTTTTTTGATGTTTCTTATAGATTTTTTTCTGCTGAATTAAAATTCGCTTGAAACATTTGTGATTTTTTCAAAATTCAAGGTCAAAGATCAATTTCAAGGTCCAATGTGATTTTTCAACAAATGAAGCTAGGAACAACTGTAATACCTCAATTTCACGTGATTTTGACAGTGCTATCCATTTTTTAAATTATTTTAATTATTCAAGGTCATCTTCAAGGTCAAAAGGTCAATTTTAACGCCAAGTGAAAGGGAATATTAATTTTACTAAAAAAAACTAGGAACATGTGCAATACCTATTTTTTCTGCACATTTTTTGCCATTTTGAGCATATTGGAAAATTACTCATTTAAAAAAATAATCGCTTTAATCCAAGCCTCGCCTTGTTTTGTTCGTATACAATTTTTTTTATGTTTTTGACGTCACTGACAAGCTTACAAATCATTTCCCAATCTATACATAGAATTCCCTGTGTTCCCCAAGAACATAAACACAGAAATGTAACGAAGTGTTATTTTGCCATTTGTTGAAACGGGATTTCAGCGTTGGTAAAAAGACTTTGTCAACATCTAAGGTTAGTATCTCAAGGTCGTGCTCGAGCTTAACTTTTACATATATACTGTATTTATTGGCATGCATAATGATTTATATGCAAACCTAATGGTATTATGAAATTTAAAACAGCCCCTTGGGATGACAATAATTTTCGTTTTTAGTTCCGTACTGAAGTAGTGTATCATGTTTTTATTTTTTTCAGAATGTTGAATTTTTTACAAATATTTTTAATCAACATTTCTATGAAACCAGAAGTAACCCTAACAAACTATTTGTATACCTGAAGGACGATTGAATGTTTTCACAACATTGGGTCACATGCTGATGGCATCGGCCCAGCGTTGGGTAGACAATCAGTGCTGCAGGTGTGTCCTCCTGTGTCCTGACTATGAGACACCAATTAGCGTTTTATTTTTCTCAGAATGTTCAAATTTTTACAAATATTTTTAATCAACATTTCTATGAAACCAGAAGTAACCCTAACAAACTATTTGTATACCTGAAGGACGATTGAATGTTTTCACAACATTGGGTCACATGCTGATGGCATCGGCCCAGCGTTGGGTAGACAATCAGTGCTGCAGGTGTGTCCTCCTGTGTCCTGACTATGAGACACCAATTAGCGGCGACTGGTTTGATCTTAAGGTCTGATACGTGGGAATATGTGATCTAAAGTGCTGAATATTGCTGACTTGTTTTGTTCACATGGCAATATACCATCTGGAAATACAACTATTTCACTCTTTTTCAGCGCTTTAAAATTGTTTTTAGACTTTTTCGTATTTTCAGTTAAGATCAGTAGGCCATATAGCTTTATATAAATTAAATTTTCAAAATTGACAACATTGAAAATGTCTCATCCCAAGGGGTCCCTTTAAAAATGAAGAAGGCTGCACACCGTGGGGTTAAAAGTCACAGCCACAAAACTCACAGGCTGTGACTTTTAGCACATCTTTGTCCTCATTTACCCTGAGACAAAATATCTGGTCAGACACCCATTAGAAGATGTCATCTGTAAACTGCCAAGTGATTCCAGGGTAGCATGAAGATAACAGAAAAGCAGTATATGATGTGAATACATATATTCTAAAAAAAATATGTTTCCGTCCATACTTGACAATAAATTAGAATGTAATTCACAATAAATGGTTGTAAAGGACAAAACAGCGATGTTCATTTTTTTGTCGATATCAATAATGTGACTTTTTACCCCAGTTGCTTTATTCCTTGTGACATCTAACCCCACTGTACCTTCATACACTGTGACTTTTTGCCCCAGTGTTGTGACATTATTAAAGGGACATGCCCAGGCTAAAATCATCAAGAAATCGGTGATTTTATTTTGGCTTATTAATATGACCATATGATGTAAACATGTCCATAGACTAGAACTGCAAAAGTTTTTTTTAATTTTTGTGCTGCGCATTCACCAGCTAGGCTACGTATAGAGACGAAATTCTTGATTTCTAATTATTGACAACCATGTCAAAAATAAGAAATACGCTAATTTCGTCTCTATATCTAGCCTAACTGGTAAGTGCGCTGCACAAAAATTTAAAAAAAATTGCAGTTTCAGTCAAGGACATGTTTACATCATATGGTCATATTAATAAGCTAAAATAAAATCACCGATTTTTTGATGATTTTCGACCTGGGCATGTCCCTTTAAACCCCATACTGGGGTTGAAAGTCACAAGCTCACCAACCCAACACAAGCTCACCAAACAACGTTTTTTTTTAGAAGTTATCGTTAATGTTCGCTAGAAAGGAATTAACTAGACATTAGCTAAGATATGTGCCTATGCTTTGCCATTGCCAAAGTGGCTCTGATAAAACACATGAAATATATATAAACTTGTTTCTATTATTTGTGACTTTTAGCCCCACCCTTCCCTACCTCGAGAATATTATCAGAGTAGGAATGACGCTTAACTTGACCCGACATTTGGACAAGAAAGTCATATAATTAAAAGAGGGTAATTGGTTTCTGTAAACTTCAGTATACGGTAAACATGTCATTATGAGAATAATATATCCGGTTGTTCAGAGGAAACCAAGTGCTAAGTGAGGTGAGCTACGGTACCCTTTCAGTGCAAGTATTTGTTTGACATGTTTTCAAATGTTTAGTATACATAACACACAACATACACACAAGCCTGTGGAGCGTAAATGGTCAACAGCAAGCCGTATATGCACTTATATTGGCCCAGGTATCAAAGGAGATTTTGTGGAATATGAATACAATCATAGGGACAGTATGAGTGGGTAAATGGTTAAAGAGGTAGTACAAGCACACCTTTTCAAGCCCTAGACTGAAGTATAATGACCTTTCTTGTCAAATGCAGCAGACCTTGTCGTGAAGGCCATACCTGGTGAATATAAATACCCTATGACATATCCCAGCAAACACAGGCCGTTAAAATGGTGTTGGACTAATGTTGGGCCAGTGTCGACAGAAAGATAGATAGCTTTATTCAGCGAAAAGTACAGATGACATCACCATGTAATTAAATACAGGTGTGGGGATGGAGTATTCCAACCCTAATAAGTAATTAGGAAATAGCATAGGCATACCACGCGCATAAACGTGCATGCATGTATAAGTAAAAATCTACTGTTTTAAACATGTCTCCAAAAATATTTGTGTTCGCTTATAAGTGCATTAGTCAGGTGGAGATGAGGTATAAAGTTTTTTTATAGTTAATTCAGGTTCAAATAACCCTCAGGTAATAATTTCCGGAGGGTGTGTAAAATTTTACCCAGTGGCATTTTTTTAAATCAAAGATGGCCGTCAAAACTCCATGAAATCCGTATTCTCACTATAACTTCTGAAGTTTTGGTGGTAGAGCTACAATGATGCGGAGTGATATAAAGGATGTATATCTTAAATTTTTTTTTTTACATTTCCAAAATTAGACATCATTATTAGAACGGATAATAAAAAGTCAAAACAAAAGTGAAATATTAATATGTTTCATTATAAAACATAGCCATACATCTTTAGAGCACCAGTCTCGGTTTTATTACTTTTAGTCAATGGTACCATGTGTTAGAGGGTTTCTGCGAGATTCCCCACCCCTCGAAGACAAAATATGGTACATCAAATTTTTGAACAAATAAAACTTGCAGTGTGACAACTCGAACGCTTACAGTTTCACCGAATCATCTTTAGAATAGACTGGGGTGCAAGATCTGTTCCAGTATGTACAGTACGTGGGATTATCACCAGTTGGTGGTCCAGCCATAGTCACATGGGACAATAGTAGGTGGAGAGCCATCGATTTCACTTTTCCAAATTGCCACTTGCAACTGACATCTTTTTACATTTTCAGAAAACGCTTCATTCGTCGGAGGTAGGGTACACAACTTTGGGGAAGAGGAACCACTCTTTCCTGTTTTTAAGTCCGTGCTAGCTTCAATATCAACAATTGCACCGAGAGAGAATTGGCCTTTCCTTGCAACTTTTAATGCCATAGCCTCACCTATCCCATGTAATGCTGCAATGGTGTCAGCACCAGATAATCCATGAATGACAAGTAAGTCACTAGCAATGTCATTGTGAAATGCTGAGGTGGAAGGTACATCAGTCACAGCCCTGTCTCGCACTGGTGAAGCCATGATCATGGGTGTTTGATTTAAGCACATCCGGTTATAGAAGTGTACCAACAGAAGAAAAACATGAGTGTCATCACAGACAACACAAACTGATTTATCCTCAAGTGACATAGCAACAGCAAGCTGTGCGATTATCACAACTGCCTCCTCATGCGAGGAACTGAGATACCGGCGATTACTTTTCAAGTCATGAGTAATCTGGCCAGGAACATTTGTAGCACCAGCAACAATAAGACTATTTTGTGATGTGGCTTGTGCGTAAAAATCCGGATCAAGCAAGGCTTCAGCTAGCATTGCATTTAATTGAACTTTGTTTTTAGTCACAGAAAGTATCACCGGTGTTGGCATATCAAGTAGTAAATTGTGTACCCTACTTGATTCTGCTGTCTGCATGCGTGCTGGTGTTTTGATACTATTGACAAAGTAGCGACCAAAGACACATAATACGTTTGAGAGCTTTAGGGCATTCTCCACATATTCCTTGAATGCATCAACAAAAACGCGAGACTTCCACTTTGGGAGATGGCCAGCTGAGTACCAGAGTAGAGCCGATACGTCATAAATTACAATTTCAAAAGTAGAGCAGTTACGCTCTGATATTGTCAATTGCATATTCTTCTTAAGAATTGACTTGCTTTTAGAAATTTTCATTTGCCCATCTGCAAAAAAGATAGAGGGTGGATACGCAGCCAGTTCTCAGGAGAGGACATCGTCAAAGTTAGTGTCTCTTGAACTGACTTACAGACCAATTACACGACCATATATAAGGTCCTGATCATATACCTTCTCCTGTCCTACTAAGATGCGTCTTTTCTTTGAATCCATTGTGATTATAACTTTGGACAACTTATCATAAAAAGTGGTTGGCCATTCACTTTTGAATGTTGTCATTCAATCATCAACATTCACATCCGAGGGGCAGACCTGTCCAGTTGCAATGTTTAATAATGCGCCATCAGGATGCGAGGCATCATTGAGTGGATTGATATACATGGTAAGAGTACGTACTACGAATGATACAGCGATCATCATTATCATTCTGTATTCGAGCTTGGGACTCTTCTTTGTGGTGTGTATGGATCACTTCTCGTTACCCATTGTTCATTTTTGTGACATCATAAGTAAGTTATCCACATGTGGCAAAACTTAGAGACCATGTAACCATCTGGTTCCAGTCTTCCAGGATCCTGACCCAGACGCATATAAGTACTCTCAATGAACATATCGGTCCATGTTGCATTATAAGTGCCTGGAATATGGCGAACAAAGGCACCATCTTTCAGTTTTTTTCATCAGCACATTTTTCAAATCCTTTCATGTGATGAACATCAAAACTGACTGTTTTGAGCGTAGTTGTGGCAGCCAGCAGCATGAAAACATGATAACATTTCTTCTGCAGCAGACATGAGCAGCAGCCAGTCACCTCACGAGAGAAACAATTATTACAGGTTTGACCAGACTATCTCTCCACACTTTCACTGTTCGGCTGCAACTGGCGCGCTTGTCTAAGTCTGTCATGATCACAGATCGTAGCACCTCTTTAACCAACAAACGCATTGCTCTAAAGTTTTGGGGATCATTTTCTCACTGATCATTTTATCAACACCCTCAAAAGCACCAGTCAAGACAGGACGTCTTTAAGGCCACTTCCAGCCATAAGTACGGCGATTGAATGCATAAAGTTCATTAACATATATGCATACCTCCTAGAATAGGAACTACACATTCAAGATATGTTGGATTCTGAAAAAAGATGTCAATAAAAATTGTCACCTTATACAACTGCTGATCACAAGTGAAAATTAATACTTGTTGTCAAGATTGTTTTGTGAGAGACAAACCCTTTTCAATGGCAGTTCTAATATTTAGTATCAGGTTCGGTAGGGAAAGAATGTCACATCTATCTTTGGCAAAGGCAGCATCCCTGATTGGCGATATCATCTGATTCTGTAACCATTGTACTCATTTGCACTGTGATAATTTTACCTGCAAGGAATGTATCTGGAGGTACTTGATTAAGTGCACCATCTGATAGCATTGGTGGTTTTTTTGGTCCCTCAGGAATACTCATCACTGCTATTGATAGTTTGTTATGAAAATAAACAACATCAATCGAAAACTATGGTGAGGAACACGATCTGAAAAATATTGATACTGAGCAGTATAGGTGTTAGTAAGCAAGCGACGCTGCTTGTGAGAAGATAAGGACATAACAATAGTAGGCCTATGCTATGGCTTAAAGGGGCTATACGTCGTCATGTACCTCTGATCATAATATGTACACTCATTGTCCCCACGCAACAGGTTTCTCGTTTCAAGTGGGCCTACAACTAGGCATACATACTCATGGGGTATGCCCAACACCATGATGTGATAAAAAAGTAACAAAATAAAAATTGTAGTAGGTCAAATATGATTACCGCCGTTTTAAGTGACATTTTTAATATTTGTGGGCCATTTTCAACCAATGGTATCTCTTTATTTACATATTATATAGCTCATAGCACCCCTCGTGGCTGCAAATGTGATTATAAACCTATACTGTGTGACTCAAATAATAATAAATTAGAAAATATGGTGATAATAGTGCAACTGTAAGCGTTCGAGCTATCACACTGCAAGTTTTAGTTGTACAAAAAATTGATGTACAATATCTTGTATTTGCGGGGGTGGGGAATCTTGGAATAATCCTCTAACACATGGTACTATTGACTAAAAGTAATAAGACCGAGACTGGTGCTCCAAAGATGTATGGCTATGTTTTATAATAAAACATAATAATATTTCACTTTTGTTTTGCCTTTTTTTTATTTGTTCTCAACATTTTATATCGTTTTTTTACATTAATGTCTAATTTTGGAATTGTAAAATAATTTAATTTAAGATATACATAATTAATATCGCACCGCGTTGCCATAACAACAAAAAAGAACCAACAATTGTAACTCTACCACCAAAACTTCAGAAGTTATAGTGAGGATACTGATTTCATGGAGTTTTGGCGGCCATCTTGGATTTTAAAAAATGTGTAAAATTTTACACACCCTCTGCAAATGATTACTCCTGACCCATATGAACTAAAAGCAATCATCGAAAAAACTTTATACCACCTTTCCACCCTTTGTGAAATTTCCTCCTGACTACATGCACTTATATTCGAATACTACGTGCATGCACTTATATTCGAAAACTACTACGCGTACCACCGTGTAACTCAAAGACACATACTGCAGGTGAGAATAATATCGATATGTGTTGACTTATATAAACTATTACTAGTATAATAATGTCCATAATATTTTTTTTTTAAATATTATGTTTGATCGTTAGCACAAACTACGTGATTATTTTTATTTATTAAGGGGTAGACATTAAGAAAGAATTGCTCCATAATATAGATATGCGCCGACAGTTCAAGCCGTGAAAGTGTTAGTGTATGGGTGTGATAGCTGAAAAGCGTGGACAAAAGAGGTGTGATATGACAGTTCAGGTAGTGACAACACCTATTGCATGAGTCACTCCTGCAAGTTAACTTCAAAGTAAAAGTCAGTGGTTACTAACGTTAGCTTAGTTTACTTTCGATTGGAATAAATCAAATAATTACGATATTAATTTATTTTTATGTTCGAATATAAGTGCATGCACTTATTTTCGAAAATTAAGTGCATCTTCAAATATAAGTGCATGCACGTTAATGCGCGGGGATACGGTATTACATTAAAAGGATGATGTTCATAAAAAACATTAATACGCTTATCATTGCTATAAATTAGAAAAAAAAATTTACAAACCTGAATAATTTACATGTGATTGTTAGAATAATATAATAATAAATAGACAAGCCCTACTTAGTCAGCACATCCCCAGAAATAGTACAAGTCTGAGCTGACAAAGGCAGACTAGAAAGCAGTTACCAGCCACGAAAATTAGATAATTAAATATAGATGTTATCCTACTCTTTTTTCATTAATATCATAAAGTGTTCATTTTTATTAAAGATTGAAAATGTAAAGGCTCAAATGGGGATTTGTTGACGATTCCAACACTTAGCAGCAATGTATGAGGACGATTTTCCTCCCGAACTGTTGACCTTGGGCAAAACTAAAGATAGAACACTATATATTTCTGGTTTTATAGGAGTGTCGTTCCTGGACCATGGAAATGCCCCCCTTCAAGTAGAGAGGTATATTTCCATGTACCAGTATATGCATGTTAGTAGAAACAATTTGTTGTACTCTGAGTCAATTTACCTGATTAAACTAAGATTACTCTATATGGCTACGAGGGGTAAGATTTAGAACGAATCTAATAGTTTTATCTTGAAGGATCAGCAATTTAGGTTGTAGGTTCTTTTGCAAGTCATGGTACCATGAAGGGCGTGCACTCTCCATATGACATTTTATTAGTGCTGAGGCCAGTAATCTTCTAGATGATCCCCAACATTAACCTATCACCAGACCAATGTTTCTGTTTACTGGCATTTCGATCTGTATGGCCTACTTTAGCACTCTTACTCACAGGTAGTATTGTCATTTTCATTCATGGCGTTAGGGCATGCGTTGGCACTACACTTAACCCTTTCAGCGCGGGAACGTTTAGACGTTAGATTCTGACGTCTGAAGACTGAAGTAATCAAAATTGTTATAATGGTCCGTAGACACATAACATAAGTATACAAAAGAAGCGGATAAAAGTTAGCTAAGACCTTCAAGGTGATTTCAAATTGAATAACCCCTTTGTGTTTTTGGTTTTTAAAAAATATTTCGGCGCTCTAAGGGTTAAGATCATTATGAGGGCTTTATCCACCGTAGCATTGAATATGATGTCATATCTGGATCAGTACGAATAATGTTTTAGTAATCCACCAGCATTTGAGATTATAGTGAAGCTCAAATTGTGCAGGTGGTCTAAGTAAATCTTCTTACATCATGTATGTGATGTATAGCTCTGAGTGTCTTATAAGCTTATAATTTTATGTGATTTGACATGCTGCACGGAGTGCATTATTCATTCTTAGACCACTACAATAATACGCTACTATAAATGAACCCACCAGTTCGAATATAAATTATATATGACTCTGCTTCGTTTTCTTTAATGCAATATGTAAGATCTGGAATTATTTCGAATTTCTATTATTATTAACCATAATTAGGCACAGCCATTTTATTGACTATGTTAATCAGTTGTTAAAATCTGACAAATATAGGTTATTAGGGGTAGACATTTCGGTGTCAAGGCTGAAACAGTGCACATTGGTCCTGATATTCTATTAATGCCCGTCAACATACCATATCCTGACAAAACATTGATATTCGTGTATCCTTATATGATATTGCACAATCAGTACATTTTAACAACATATTCTGACATTATGAAGCCTTTATTATTTATTTGATAGGAAAAAACATATGTGTATACAAAAAACTCAACGATATAATTTTGAGACTATTTTAAAGATTGTGCTAATAATGTGACGGCATTTAACAATTATTGATTAAGTTAATGTTAATATAATGTCATTATAGACTGTTTTAATGCGTTCCTCTAAGGTAGGAAAACCCCAAAAGCAAATATTTAATGCCATCGTTTAATTTGCTAGGGAGGTTTTAAGAAAAAATAATAATAAATTGTTTCGAATAAATTATATACATTATTTTCATCAAAGGAATCGTTGGTATGAAAATATGGAAAATATATCTAACTTAACTGTGTCTCATAGTTTCGTTTTTTTATTGCCGTCTTAATATCTAGCTAAAAATTGGCTGCCATTTTGAATATATATAGCATTGGTACTGCAAATATTGGTGGAGATGTAATAATAAATATCATATTTTGGAAGTTTTAAAGATGGATTTCGTGTGTGATTTTTTTATTCTTGCATAATTGCATAATACTACCTAATATAATGTATCATGCTGTTTAATAATAGATGGGTTTTCCTTAATAAGGTTCAAAATAATTGTTTATATGCCTCCACTTTATGCAATAGCATCTATCAGTTTTTTATGAGTCATATTTAAAGATGGCGACTTTTCCAGCTGACTGATTTGACAGTAATTGGTCTGAAACTAACTTATTATCGTCCATTATTGAGTGTCTTTTAATGAATTTACAGACCTATACACAGGACAGATTCATTTATTGAAAAATGATGCTGATCTAGAAATTCTAGATCAGCATCATTTTCAGAGGTACACAATATCTGAAAAGTAGGCATTGCATTGTAAACATAGTGTTGAGCAAAATCAGCTTTCCTTTCTCAATGTTTTCCAAGGTCTCGTCTAACCAAAATAATTTTACTTATAGTAAAATTATGTCAAAATTAGATGTCTTTCACATTAACTTTAGGCCACTATGTTTTTTCTATTTTAGATAAGCACGCGCTTTTCTGCCCAGCACGCGCATTGGATATTTGCCAATTTCTGAAAAAAACATGTCAAATTCAGTAGATAAAAAACATTGCTTTTTATTTTGTTAGTTTTTACCAACGTCCTCATTAACCTTTTTTTTCAATTGGCTCAGAGTGTTTTATTTCGTCGCCCTCATTGACGTTTCCAGAAATTGGTGCAAAGTTGTGTTTTTTTGTCCCCGCATTAACTTTTCCGAAAATAGGACTAAAGTTATTTTTCCTTTAATGTTCTTTTTTACCGCGCGCCCTTATTAGATGTTCGATTTTGTTCCCATCCAAAACTGAGAATAAAAAACATAAAGGCCTTACTTTTAAAAAATCTGAATGACCAACGCGTTGAGGCCACAACTTGGGAATCATTTTATAAATCGTCATCAATCCATGTCAAAACATGAAAGGCCTTAGAATTGTCTTGATGAGAATGCTTACAAGTAGCTACTGAGTTTTGGCTTTGCGTTGCATGAAAAAGATACTGTAGGGCCTACCAGCAAAATCAGCCTCTCCTTCTTCAATTTTGTCCAGCGCCTCGTCTATGGCCCAGCTGAAGTTAGCCACACTGGGATTAATGTTCTCCAAGTAGGGCGCGCAGAATGTTGGTCGGGTCTTTCGGATCTCAACCTCACACCCAAACCAAAACCACATGTACGCGGATTTACCCTGAAAAGCAAAACACATTTTTAGCTGTCAATAAAAATCTGATAAAAACAGGGGGTGAAATAGATAGTACTCCACTATATAAGCCTTGGTTTTATGATGGGCATGCATAATGTATATAATAGGCCTAACTGCTTAAGTTCTATATATTTCTACAGAAGCCGGACTAACGTTACATTTACATGATTAACTCGATTAATAAATTACAAAATAGCCTTAGGGGACCACCATTCAATCTCTAGGGGGTGGGGGGGCTGGAGTTTTGTTTTAAATAAATAATTTCGGGCCGGGCCGGGCCGAGCCGGGTTGAAATAAATATTTTGTACGAGACGAAAACTACAGCCCCCCCCCCCCTGGAGAATAAATGGTGACCCCCTTACATTTGCATCACGAAAACTGCTGCTTTGCCATGAGAACATGCATTAAACATGTTAAACCTTCACGTGGAAATTCTGACTGAGCATACACGAGCTGCTCACAAATCCATGTTAGCATAGTATAGTTTATCTGCGCGCTTGTGCGGATAATATAATTATCCACTAAAAAAAAACGTTTTCTAAAAGTTGCATCAGGAAACTGATTAGACGTACGTACGCAGGGTACTGCGACGAGAGTCGCTTTTTCCATAATTAGGCCTATGATGTTTTCTTCACAAACAATAGGTGATTCATTGATATCTGTTTTTACATTTGTACCTGTTTTTCGGCAGTCACCCACAAAGGCTCGCCACTATCCCACCATTTTTTACATTTGTACCTGTTTCTTGGCAGTCACCAACAAAGGCTCGCCACTATCCCACCAGTTTTTACATTTGTACCTGTTTTTCGGCAGTCACCCACAAAGGCTCGCCACTATCCCACCAGTGAGCGTTGAATTGATCTTCATTTTGACCCAATCGAAACTCCTCATTGTAGATCGGGTCCAACATATAGTTCTCCACCATGCCGTGATTTTCTGGGTGTAACCCTATGAATTTAAAAACAAATATATTTTTAGCATATAAAGTCATCATTATCATTCTATTGCACGTATGACTAAATACTAGAAACTGCATCCCATTCCATGGTTTTCGGTGGCGACAATGCAATAAGCACACGCATCAAATAAAAACATCAGACCTACGTCTATAACAAAATAATGATCTGTGGAGTAGTGAAAATTTACAATATAGGCATAAAAATCAGGAGTTTTTAATATTTTTATTTTTTTTATTATTATATTTATCATTCTATTTACATCACCTACATTATTATGAAAAAAATGATCTAATGAATTTTACGACCTCTCCTTAGTTAAAACAAAATTTGAATTTTCACCCACTTGAAGTTGTGTTGCGATCCACAACTTCAAGTGAGTGAGATTATTCAGATTTGACTAAATGGAGGTCAACTGTTTTCAAATATTGCTGACTGATGTCACATTTTATCTTTAACATGTATGAAAGGTGGTACTTAATGTGCTAATAAAAAACGAAAACTCGAATGTATGCGGCACCGGCGGTTAAAGGGTCTTATCATTCACTCCAGGCTTTCACTCTAATGAGTGACACATAGGCCTACTCAGCAAACACAAAACATGTGTACAACATTGGTCCAACACTGCATAAATGCTATACAGATGTTTTGTGTTTGCTGGGAAGGACAATAATGAAATTAGCTGGGAGAGGATGTAATATTAGCCGATTTCAATCTATTTATACACCTTAATTCCATCCTCACCTGTCATAAGGGTATAGGCACTAGGGTATGACAAGGTGGGGAACGGTGGTTCCAAGTGTTCGGCCACCACTCCCCTGTCCCGGAACTTATCAAATCCTGGTAGCTCGCCTTTACCAAACAGCTTGAAATAATCCCAGCGGAAACCGTCCAAAAAAAACATCAACAAAGGTTTCTTATCGGTAGAGCGGGCAGATTTAGCCGCACCTAATTCCACATGTGTCCCTATAATAATCAGTGTAATGAGCACGAGAGAAAAACGTAATCTGTCCTCCTCCATTTTCACGAGTTCCGCGTCTTAGGAATGGTAGTTCTTGCTGTATGTTAACAGACCTGTTCCCCCTTACAGGTCAGAGACAAATAGCTATGCTTGTCAATAGAGCGTAAAATATCGCAAACACGCGACTGGTCGAGGCGTTCTTATGTGGGGGGGGGGGGGGGGGCGTCCGGTAGGCCTATATCTCCTAATATTCAGCAATAATTAATATGCACCCTTTGGTCATCAGCAAATAATTATAATAGCTTGACTATATCTACAGAGGTGTTTCATTCTGTGGTAGTATGTAGGCCTATTATATCAACTGTTTTATTATTGTATTATAATGCAAACAGGGTGAATTAGGCGGACACATTTAATGGTTTGGTCTGACTGGCCATCGATACGGTCCGACGCAGGTCATGTCGAGCATGAATAGCCCCAGTGACTGAAACAGGTTTCAGCCACAGATTAACCGCGTACAAAATCGTGGGACATTTCTTTGGACTGTCATATTTGAATATATCGGGGTCTAATCAGGTCGAAATTAGTTTTTTTTAGAATCAGTAACATTTCAGTTCCACGCCCGCATGCTCAGCTCATAGTTCGCACAGTCTTTGAAAAGTTATGGAAATTTTTCAGACCTTGGGTTAGAGATCGCTCTCAGTCACCGCCATGTTGAATTTTTCTGGTAAAGGAAATACATCAATCCACGGCCTCTGAGAGGACGATACGGCTAGAGCATGAACTCACATAGCCTATATATGTTTAAAGATGAGGGCGTACTTACTTTGTTATCACCAGTTTCCTGTAAACACGAGGCATTGATCCATTGCACGTTTACCCCTTACAGCGCGGGAATCGACTTAATAGACGTCAGAATCTGACGTCCTTAAACGTCAGATCCTTACGTCTTAAGTCGATCCCCGAACTGAAAGAATTAAACTATTTATAGGCCTAATTGGCCGTAGACCCATTTATATAAAATGCATAGGTATTGAAATAAGACAGAAAGAGGTAACTAAGACATTTATGATGATTTCAATTTTAAAACACTCTTTGTTTTCCATGGTTATGCACAATTATTTCAGCGCTTCAAGGGTTATATGAAGGTGGCCACTGTAATTGCACAAAATAATGCGCTCGTCAATACATTGATCAGAACCCGCATATTTATTCCCCTCAACTTGATGCTCTTATGATTGGGCGACCAGTATCAGGTGGCTCTCTGAGGACAGTCGAATGTCACTCTGGTGGTTATCAGATTATCGTTGAGACGCAGATAAATTAGTTTTTTGACAACACAACCGAGGGTCATAGGCTGATAATGGTATAGCCGTGGTCCAGGCGACTCGCTCCGCTTACCGTAAGGCCGATCAGCGCTAATAATGGTATAGACACCCGTTATCTTCTTTGGTCTGAGTAATTAGATAGGCGCCAGCGACTCAGAGCGTTCTGAGCAGACTTTGCTGTGAATGATTCACACTAAAATGTCTTCTGTGGTTCGCAAGTATCCACGCTTCTCGAGGCGTCTTGTGGAACTTAGAGTGACCAGAGAGTGACTGTTAGGCACTTATACCGCGGTAGGCTGCAGACGTAATTTATTCACCATGAACTGACTTGAACTTCAACTGTGCTTGCCTGGTCAGCAGTTGGTCAGTTTTCTCAATGGCACCAAGGAAAATATTGAATAATGATTTTCTTTTCCTTGGTGACACTGGGTGTATAGCCAAATAATATTGATCAAGCCCGTGCATTTTCCAATATGCTATTGTCGAATAATAGAGGTACATCAAGGCATATTATATATGCTTAATAGGCTACTGATTGACACCCTGATATAAGACTTTCATCTGCACCCATTATTTAATAAAAATAAATAAAATTTAAGCAGCGGTGAACCTAATATAATAGTGATGTTTCACTATACCATATAGGCCTATTCAGTACAGATATAGATTCCACCAGATTTGAATTCGTATTATAGCAAATATGTTGAAAATATCGTCTCAGCATCGATAATACGTGGATGTAGACCTCTCGTGATGGAAATTCTGAATTATTGAGGCTCATGTGGAACAGAGTCCGATCTAATCTGGGACTTTTTTATATTTTTTTTCAGGACACATCTTGCTGGATTATTCCCGCGGCGGTCGAAAATCAGCTAATTTGCATATCCAATATTGCCACCTTGGGCTAATTAATGTATACAATATCGACGTATAAACGCGCTCGAGTCGCCAATATTTATTTGATCTTCGCGATTTTATTTTCTGAACACCCTCTGATGGATTATCCTGCTTGAATTCGAAAATCAGCTAATTTGCATAGGTCTATATAGGGTCTATCCAAGATGGCCGCAATCGACGTAAATGCTCTTCAGTCGCCAATATTTATCAGATAAGCGCGATTTTTTTTAATACACATCAATGGATTAACCTGCTTAAGCTCGAAAATTAGCTAGTTTGCATATTCAAGATGGCTCTTCCTTACAACTGGACGTAAACGTTCTCCAGTCTCCAATGTTCATCTGATCTCCACCCACCCCCTCGAAAAAAATCAGAACACTCTGATGGATTGCCCTGGTTGAGTTCGAAAATCAGCTAATTTGCATAGGCCTATATCCAAGATGACCGCCATAGCACTTCTGTTATATAGCCCCATCGTCACTGCATTGGGAATACACTTTTAATTGTGGAAGGTGGACTTACATATTTGCTATGCAAATATAAGATCTAGTTGCGCATGTTTCAATACCATTATGTTCAATATGTTGAACATGACATCAATATTGCTGGAATTCATGTTGCTCAAACAAGAGCTGATTCTCATAGTATTGTCTACCATTCGCATGTTCATGGCAGCACTCAATCCATACAATAAGCAATAGCCTAGTTCCCGTCATCGAATAGGACGTTGACTGCCATAAGGTTCAATTGATCATTGGACAAGTATGAAAACATCACACAGAAGAGAGATGGGGGCCAACTGGAGTAGAATATAACTTTCCGAACCACAAAAAGACAAACAACCAGCATTTTGGCTGACTTGCTTGCTCGACCGAAATGCTAAAAATATCTATGCTTCACAAATTTAAATAAATTTGCTGTTCCTTGTATACAAACTAACACTGGGCCAAGAGCTTTCTCTATATCTGTTCCAGCCTTATGGAACGCCCTGACTGTGCCAATACGTAATGCCAAAACAATCTTAACATTATTACTTAAATCTCACCTATTTGACATGGCTTTCCCACCCTAGCCCCTCAGCAGTCCGGCTCCCTATTGACGAACCTGCTTTGGACTCGATTATAATCACGCTAAGGACTTGTGCGCCGCTGAGCTCGGTCTGCTAAAACTGACTGACTGACTGACCCGACCGACCGACCGACCGACCAACCAACCACCCTGACTGACTGCTTGACTGTTTGGACCGTAACGTTTTTTGCGAAAGATTAAAGAACTCGGAACGTTTTTTGCGAAAGATTAAAGAACTCGGAACGTTTTTTGCGAAAGATTAAAGATAAAACTTTGTGTGAATTGAGGAAAAACCTGAACAAGGGATCTTCTCAAAGATGCACTACTGTATAGAGTAGAGAGTGGTAAGACTATGGGGGGCGTACTGGATGCCGGGAATCAAATTCAAATTCCTACCACACAAAATTGTGATTCAACTAACGCTTTTTACTGTAGTTTGTTCAAAATGCAATAAATTATATGTGGAGGAAACTGGGCTCTCCTTCAGAAAAAGGATAAACATAGGCCTACATCGTCCGGATGTACCCCTTAAGAAGGACACAGCAGTTGCCACACACTTTAACTCCGGGAGCTGCAGGGCGACCCATCTGAGAGTCTTGTATCTTGAAGAATACGGGAGACATAACTCTAAATAAGATTGGGCCACTTGAAGCGGAAAAGAAGTGACAATTACCCCTGGAAACGTGTTCTCTATTCGGCTTAAATACGGTACCTTCCCATAAGGATGGTGGCGTCACCCCCTTTGTTATTACCTACTCTGCAACTGCGGCGGAGCCAGCTAAATTAGTGAAGACCTCCTTCAATAAACTTGAAGCGAAACATCTAAACATCCTGTATAAACGGTGCGCAACAGCATTTAAAAGGGGACAAAATCTACGTGATCTCTTGGTGAAAAGTAGATTGGGGAAAGCCCCACTGGACAACCCAACAGTTACCGGATCCGACTCGACCGATTAACCCAGTGTTGAAGCTGGAGCTGGACCATCTGGACCGTAGCTTGGGGTCTCTAGAACACAAAAAAACACCGGATAATTTAGACAGAGAGGAACGTACAGCAATAAAAACTCTTAAACAGAATAAGGATATAATAATTAAACCGGCGGATAAGGGCGCGGCAATTGTAGAAATGGACAAAACGGATTATGTAGGTAAAGCCGAAAGTCAACTAGCAAACCAGGTTCACTACAAACGCTTAGTATAGAGGAACCAGTTTTGCCCAAGTCTATACCAGAAATAAACGAATTTTTTGCAAGTTTGGCTAACCGCCGATTTATTGATGCAGGACAACTATCTTATTTGAAATTTCCGGAAGACCCTGCACCACGTAGAATGTATTTATTACCAAAAATACATAAAGATAGAAAAGTGTGGCCGGGAGAGGTAAAAGTTCCACCGGGCACACCAATAATAGCGGATTGCGGTAGTAAAAGTTATGCATTAGCCGAATATATAGATCATTTTTTAGCACCGCTTGCAAAACAACATAAATCATATCTAAAGGATACCAATGCCAGACTCAAAGAGGCCAGAAAAAGAAATTTTAGAACTAATAAAAATTAACTTAGAAAACAATGATTTTGAGTTCAACAGCCAATGGTACCTTCAAACGTGGGTAACTTCGATGGGTAAGAAATTTGCACCGAATTATGATAATTTGTTTTTGGCAGAGCGGGAGGAAAAAACATTACAAAAATGCGTCCTAAAACCCTCAGTGTACTAGAGGTTCCTGGATGATATTTTTATGATCTGGGAACACTCCAAGGAATTTTTTTACAAATTTGTGAAAATGTTGAATACCCATCACCCTTCGATCACTGTGAAGGCAGAGTTGAGCTCGGAATCAATGCATTTTTTAGACGCAGTGACTTACAAAGGAAACAGATTTAAGGAGACAGGGACATTTGATACCAGAGTTTATTTTAAACCGACAGATACTTTGGAACTGTTACACAAGAAATCACATCACTCAAACCATACTTTTAAGGGATCTTCTCAAAGATGCACTACTAGGAACTGTAAATTATGTTCGACGCAAGTAGTTGTATAGAGTGGTAAGACCATGGGGGCGTACTGGATGCCGGGAATCAAATTCAAATTCCTACCACACAAAATTGTGATTCAACTAACGATATTTACTGTATAGTTTGTTCAAAATGCAATAAATTATATGTGGGAGAAACTGGGCTCTCCTTTAGAAAAAGGATAAACATACATCGTTCGGATGTACGCCGTAAGAAGGACACAGCAGTTGCCACACACTTCAACTCCGGGAGCTGCAGGGCGACCCATCTGAGAGTGTTGTATCTTGAAGTATGGAAGAATACGGGAGACATAACTCTAAATAAGATTGGGCGACTTAAAGCGGAAAGGAAGTGGCAATTAACCCTGAAAACGTATTCTCCATTCGGCTTAAATACGGTACCTTGCCCTAAGGATGGTGGCGTCACCCCCTTTGTTACTACCTACTCTGCAACTGCGGCAGAGGCAGCTAAATTATTGAAGACTTCTTTCAATTAACCTAAAGCGAAACATCCGAACATCCTGTACAAACTGTGCGTAGCAGCATTTAAAAGGGGACAACATCTACGTGATCTCTTGGTGAGAAGTAGATTGGGGTAAGCCCCACTGGACAACCCAACGGTTACCGGATCCGACTACATTAATAACTGCATTAGATGAGGTATAATTTGTATTAATTACCGTAGTATGATTGTGTTCCTTTTATAAATCAGGCTATACTTCTCCCCGGTCAGTGCACTAGGTTGGGAACATGGAAAGGCATGCCCTTGAAGGAGTGACAAAAGTCAGACCCTTTAGGGTATGATGAGAGTACGGTTGACAGGTTGATACCGGGTTATGGGGAACCAGATACTGGAACCCTTACCCGTCCCAAACCATGGACCCTAACTCTCACCCTGACTACAAAACCAACCAACCAACCAGCCAACCAACTTAACTGACTGCTTGGTTGATTGATTGATTGAGTTAGGCTAGATATAGAGAGGACACTCCTGATTTCTAATTATTAGCAATCATGTCAAAAGTAAGAAATACGGGAATTTCGTCTCTATATCTAGCTCAGCTGGTAAGTGCACAGCAGATTTAAAAAAAATGCAGTTCTAGTCTATGGACATGTTTACATCATATGGTGATATTATTAGGCTCATATAAAATCACCGATTTTTTGATGATTTTAGACCTGGGCATGTCCCCTTAAGCTGCAAATTATATAAAAAACTAACTAAATATGAGATTTTGAGATATTGGCAGCATTAAAAATATTCAACATATATAACACAACGTACATTACTGTATATTGGTTCTGCAAATATAGGGGGTGTGGGGGGGGGGGGGGGGGGTGGGGTGTGTGGGAGAGACACTTTTAGTTAACCCTTTAGCTACTCAACCATTTGTTTGATTTATTTCCATCGAGTTCGTAATGTGCAAATCACCACTTTACAAACGAAAGATATATTCGCAAGTTACATATTAAACTGAAACAAAACTTGTTTTAAACAAATGGAAACATTTAGAATTAATGTATGAAAATGTATGCATTAGGGCTTAAAATGTTAACCTGATTGTTTCTGTTAAAAAATAACCCTTATGGAATTAGGTCGTCTATGTTGTGATCCTGCAGATGTTTACACACTTCATAATTTGCTTCACATCTACACAGTTTAATAATTTTATTCTAAAAAAATCGGTCAAGTGCGATTTGATGTCGAAATAAGCATCGTTATTGCTCGTTGCGGCAGGTCTGCTGTATTTATTCAATTCATATGTAAATTTGTATTATCCTTCTCTAGTTATTATTGACCTCGGCTGTCACGAACGCTGATTGGCAGAGGAGGTCAGAGTAACGTCATCAATCCACTCCCACTCAAAATACTATATATACCGGTGTAGGGACCATCTCCAGAATGACTAGATTAATTACATTGTGAAAACGGGTGAAATAACTTCGCATGAAATGACAAATTCGGCGCTGCATCTAGTAGTCTAGCCAAAATTGTCAAGTCCATCTAGATTATCTTTTTTTGTGTCCTACAGATAGTAGATGCTCCAGTCTATTCGTTAATTTGAAATGACAATGAAATACACGTGTCTACGAGTTTTAGGAATGGACTGACGTCACGTTACTGCACAATCTACAGGAACAGACCGAGGTACTAAACCCCGATCGCAAAAACACACTTATCATTTTTTTTATTTCCTCACCAGAAATCGGCTAAAAAGTTTTTTTTTTTAATTTTCAAGTATTCTTTTTATTTTATTTTTTACATGTTGCCTGCACTAACCTTACTCCAAAAAAAGCCGTAAACCACATTATCAAATATCTGATGCCTAAATAACCAAAAGTGCACGGTTTTCTCTAATTAGTTAGTTAGCATTTTCCAATAAAATGTTCAGGATATTTACCAGAGTAGTAAAATTGTGATGTATACACTGTGCACATACTGAAACGAAGTCTTGAGAAACCATCATAATTATATAGACACGTGCCAGTAAAATGAATAACACGTTAGTAAATAATTTTATTCTTCTCAAACTTGTGCCAATGCTATATTTAACAACAATATTGTAACATAATTTAACCTTCAAATCACCCATGACGCATTTATGCACTATAAGCATATTCTCAATCAAATGAAAATGTTATAATATACAATTGATTTGATGTTTTGAAAGTTCAACATTAGGTAATTCAAATCTCAACATTGATGAAAATGAGAAGAATTAGCAGAGTGCTAGGAAGGTTAAATATGCATAATACAGCAATATACCACACTTTGTCACAAATAAATTTTCCATATAACAAATTTTCAAATGAAGCACATGATTGCATGCATACTCATTCCTTTTAACCCATATGCTGATGGACCGTTATAAGGTTTGAAGCAAATTTTAGACCGAATAAAATTACAATAAAATCCATAAAATATTACTACACAGTTAATCAGATAATTAATTTTCACAGATGTTCATTTTTTTAGACATTTTTCGAGATTTGAAGATGGCAATTGCGTCAGCAATTCCAGCTTTACATGAATGAAAAATAGAAACAAACAATTCAGCAGCATAAGGGTTAAAATTAAACAGCTTAAATAACTACAAAAACTACACATAATTCGGTGGCTGGTCAACATGGAATGTACATGTACTAAAGACAGCTTCAGTGATGCAACCCTCACAGAAAAAAAACATTTTTTAGAAATACAAAATGGAAAATAATTTATTTTCAATAAGAGACAAATGCACAAATTGTGTGTCCAAGTTGTTGTCAAGTCAAAGGTGAAGAATACACAATCAGGAAGCGACCTCACAGCATCAGTGCATATTTTATTTCAATCCCGATTCAAAATATGTACGACATTGTAGAATCACAGAAAATGAAAGTTGTGCTGGCAGCGATAAAAATACACACATTGTAGTGGAAAAATACCAGCGAAAGTAGCATAATTTAAAATGTATAATGATATACTAGGCACAAACATTGTGAAAATCTAAATTAATAGGCAAATTGTATAAGCTGGATAACAAATATCAAATATAGTGATAAACATATTTGTTCCAAGGATTTTCATGAGTTTCTGTTTACATTAAAATAAATACAATGACAGAGGCTTAAGAGATCTTTGTATTCATAACAGCATAATGAAGACATGCTAAGCCAAAACGCAGTTATCGATTCCTTTTAAAGTAATCAAGTACTGCATTTCGGCCTTACTGAGGCAGTTCCATGCACCAGTGAACAGACTAAGTGAGGACTTCTGCGAGAAAACAGTTAATATTCTGGCTATTGCTCATATTAAAATATAAGATATATATTATAACAAAGGGACCATTTACTTTACAAACATAGAATGTTGGTATCAGTATGTTGCTATTGCACGAGCTGAACACTGATATCAAATAACATAAATTGTAATAAGTATATATCGTAAACTTCCAAGTGATATTGTTTCTACATTGTATAAACAGCACAATGTTGATAGAAGGTTGAAAATAACGTGGAGACACATAACAAAATCTGCTTTAAAAATAGGCAAAAAATACTTATAAATATTGCATTTATAAGCAGGAACTTAGATTCAAAAGTTAAAATGGTATTGTCTTCACTATTTTATTTGTGTTGACATTCCTATCTTCTTCATATAGATGAGATGATGACTAGACATGTTACTTGATGAGGAAACTGAAACAGAATATATTCTACATCAGGTTTTCATAACTCACAAATGACAAAATGCAAGGACTTTTCAAAGCTTTTCAAGAACCACAAGAACATTTTTAAGAACCAATTCACAATGTTGGGTTAATGTTGGTCTGCCGTCTGCGACGTCAGCCCAACATTAACCCAACTTCGTGGACATTTTTGAGGACCAATTCAAACAGTAGTAGTAGCTTTAACACGAGTACAGGATGATTTAATAATGGCACATCAAAGATACAAGAAGGCAGCTTTGCTGTGACATAATAAAATCCTCAATATATAATAAAACATGTATCGCTGTGGTACTTTTCACTGCGGATCATTTGTCAAAATTCAAGAATTTTAAGTACTTTTTTGATAAATATTCTATTTTTCAAGCAATGTCAAGGCCTTGAATATTTTTTGTAGAACTAAAGCACAAGTTTTTCAAGTTTTTCACCCATATGAACCCTGTACATAGGAAACATTCAAATACTTACTGGTAAATGTTTTTTAACCTTCTGTAATAATAGTCGTTTTCATTTTGTTAAATCTGATTTAATAGTCGATTGATATTGAGTCTTTAGAATTATAAATGTTTCTTCTCAAATTAAACATGAGTAATTAGGGGTTAATTTACTGAACAGTTTAAAAAAAGAGATCATTGTTTCTTCTTGTCTCAGATGTGGTTATTCAGAAACGTTAATCAATATTGGGTTAATAATGATTTGTAAGATAATGGCCCAACATTAAATCCAGTATCGGGGAGCACAAATCAGCCGAAACGAAATTTAAAACCTAAAAGTGATCAATTAAAGATGGATTGATCATGTGATATAAAAACCTGTCATAACAATTCTAAATTGCGCAATAATTTACAAACAAATTAAAGTTAACATCATAGTGACCTGTAAGGATATCCCTGGTACTTGGCACGAAATACAGATAACAATAAACTGAAGAAGAAAGCCACAGCCCCCAATCCCAACAGTGCCACAACTGAAACAGAAAAAAAAGTATTTATTTATGGGCTGTTCTAAACTTTTTAACATCAAAATAATGAACAATTAAACACTCACAAAAGAGTTACAATATAATAATACAGGGCTCTGTATGCACTAAGCAAATTGGAACCTATGCACAAAAATGTACGTGTTACTGCTTTCGAAATGTCAAGGTATATTGTAACACATGTATATGTATGCAAAGTCAGTGAACTTGATTTCTTTTTATCATGGGTAACATGTTCGTGATCTGGTCAGCAAGAGCACCCACGAAATTTGAAATAATCCATGGAAACTAGGCAATAATTCCTCACCTTTTTAAAGTCAACACATGTATTGTTCAATTATGTATTGTATTTTTTCATCTTGAAGCTAGAATTGCTGACGTAAATTTCAGCTTCAAATGATGAAAAAATCTTATTTGTGAAAAATAGACAGCTCGCAAAATAAACCACTTGAACAATTGAATGGCTGAGAAGTAAAGTGCAAAATTATTTTTTTCTGCTCATGTTATTTTGAGAAAGTTAAATATATAGAAAATACAAAATATACTAAATTATTTCATCATTCATTAAAATGTTAAAGACCTTTTTTAAAGGAACAAATATATATCCAAGTCAGTGAGTTTAAATAGGGACATATTGAATTGGATATGTTTACCTCTGAAACATATGGAAAATGGCAGCAGAAATGCTATAAAACACTCCTTATATGGATCAGTCTATGCCATGCGGATTATTATCAAAATATTACTGGAGCAAGATGATGATGAGACACTGGGCAGTTTTTATACTAGTTTGTGACTTTTCCAAAGAAATTGATATTTCTAAATTTCAAAAGTTTATCTATAAAATAAAATGAAATAAAAATTGCCAGAAATGGGATTACAACATCAATAACTATATACCTGCTAGTAGAAATGAATAATAAACACCAATGCTTATCTTCCTATATGCTTCAAATGATTAACCCTTTCAATCCTGAATTCACCATTGTCATCTTCATCCACTACAAGTCGTGAAATGCTGTTGCAATTCTCTACTTGTAGTGGATGAAGATGATTTGATGTGGGTGAAAAAGTAAAGAAAATTGCCATGTATTGGTAAACCAGTTTCATATTTATTCTAAAACCCTTGGTTGTAGGGAAATTAAGTCTGTTTTCAGGGATGCAAAATGATGCATTGATGCATCGTCAGGACTTAAAGGGTTAACATAACATAAGTTCAATTGAAAACGAAATATATAATTTTGTCAATTGAGAAAAATGTGGACTTTGATCACCTTACCTCTAAGATATTCAATTGAGCATCTACCACTGCACAATTTATCAATTTTTCAGTAATTTTATTTGGTACCTTTTGACGTACCTAACTTAAGTCTGACCTAAATCTTCGAACTTTTAAGCAGGCCCTCCTATAAAATTGGTCAAAACTTATGTTTTACAAGTGATGCTGCAGTTTTAATTAGACATACCGGTATACTTAGTAGGTGGCTGCTTTATTGTGGTATTTTACGAACAATTTGCATTTAACCCCTTTTTGTGATTTGAGCGGGAAATATAGTTACCATGGCAAGTCTCACCACCACGAGGGTTAGCAATAGAATTATCTTGAACCTTTTGACATATACCCTAGCCCTACGTAGACATATGTCATCAGGGATTATAACTATGAGGCTCCAGCTCACAACATTAAAATCAATAAAATACCTAGTTTCAAAGAGTTAATTAATTATAAGTCAGCATTATTAGGTATATAGTATATGTTATATAATATAACTCGGCACTTGAACAGTTAAAAACATTCTTTTTAAACATTGTACGGGCCTAGCAAGATGAGGACCTAAAGGATTATTATGCCCAGTGTACAATCTCACAAAACACCATACTCACTGCGTTTCTTACTGCCATCTGTCTTCAAATTATTAGCCTCATTTATGAGAATCATGCCCATGGTGACAGCTGCGTCTGAGAGAATGGTTAAGGACATATCTCCCAAGGAAATTATGGTCAAACATCAATTATAGTGGCATATTCACCACAATAATACATTATGATTAATCAATTTGTGCATGGCTACGCATAGATAATTTACATACACAATTATTTGTATTCAAAATAAGGTGAAGTGAGATAAAAAATAAAATAAATAATAAATGTCACTATACTTTAACCTCTTGAGTGCCAATATGACGACTTAAGTCGTCATACTTTTGTCGCTCCCCTGTGCCGAAATGACGACATTTGTCAATATTTGCCAAAAGCCCCCCTGGCACGAGTAGGCCCCCTGATTCATTTATGTCTCTCTCAGAGTAGAGGTGGGGAATTCGCGGGGGTTCTGTGTCTAGCGTCACATGATCACTGCACTGGTCACATGATCACACAGCGATCACGTGATACACTTTTTCTCTCTTTGATATGCTTATTTGCATAAATTCATGGCTTCCGTCGACCATCTTGAATTTTTAACTTTTGACAAAATATCCCTAGAATTTTATGTAATACCTCATTTTTGACTAATTTGAGTATATGTACACTAATTCCATTGGTATGGTTATTTTTATGATTCAAGGACCTCTAGAGGACAAAACCAAGATGGTTGCAGTCGCGGCCATCTTGGATTTTTAACTTTTGACAGAATAGCCCTAGAATCTTGTAAATCTCATTTGCGACTAATTTGAATACACTGAATTCAGTGGAATGGTTATTTTCACGTTTCAATGCCACCTGAAGGTCCATTATGGCCACCAATACCCAGAAAATGTATGGAAAATGTAAAATGTGTTTCTATTAAAGGGACTGGCCCAGGCTAAAATCATCAAAAAATCGGTGATTTTATATTTCGGGTTCTTAATATGACCATATGATGTAAACATGTACATAGACTAGAACTGCAAATTTTCATAATTTTTGTGCTGCGCACTTACCAGTTAGACTAGATATAGAGACGAAATTCCCGCATTTCTTATTTTTGACATGGTTGTCAATAATTACAAATCAGGAATTTCGTCTCTATATCTAGCCTAACTGGTGAATGCGCAGCACAAAAATTATAAAAATTTGCAGTTCTAGTCTATGTACATGCTTACATCATATGGTCATATTAAGAACCCGAAATAAAATCACCGATTTTTTGATGATTTTAGCCTGGGCCAGTCCCTTTAAATAATTTATCTGCTTTGCCCTTGACATGACCTTTATATGACCTTGTCCTGACACTAGAGTAGAACCCCAGTAAAGGGCAACCCCAAACCATGTCACCTTTATTACCCAGGTGTGGGTGCCTCAGGTGTTTTGTGACTAGAAGCCCATGTTCTACAAAGACTCCAATTGACTTCATTTCGCACTGATGTTAGCGCTGGTACAGGGTGTGATATAAGAGGGGACGGGTGATATAAGAGTGAGGTATTAACCCTCCAAGCCACATATCATCACTGTACCACCCTAGGATGCGTGTTGGAAGGCTTCCCAGCCACAAAATGTCAACTGCAGCCTTGTGGAACACTCATTTGCAACAAAAAAACTGTAAAAAATGATTTTTGTTCAATATTTTAGCTTGTTTGACCTTCAAATGACCTTGACATGACCTTGGGTAGTAACCCCTGTAAAGTCTAACCCTAACCCAAGCCAGTTTGTGGCCAGGTGTGGGCCCATCACCTGTGGGCAAAGATAATTCACATGGAAGATGGTTGCCCTAAAACACCCTGTGTTGGCCTGATGTAGCGTGGCACAGGGGAGCACAATAGGCCTGGCACTCAAGAGGTTAAAATCATGAAATTTGAAGATTAGAATAATATCATTATTTATTACATCTGGGAGTATTTCAGAAAATTGTGTAATTTTCATTCACAGTGAGGTGGATTTTGCTGCAGCACCTCACAAAGAATGAAAATTTGATGAAATGTTACAGTAGTTAAATGTTTATTAATAAATAAACATCCATAGCAAATATTGATCCAATACTGGTCCAATGTAATGGAAACATTACAAATAGCAGCTGCGCATAAAGTTCAGCCACAATCTTCAAGAAGAAGCATGCACCCTGATGTCTATTTCATAATATGAGTTACAAAAACAGTTAACATTGTATAAGAAAATGGATTTAATCCCACTAAAAACATGGAAATTTCTATTTAGTGAAATTTTCACAGGTTCTGAAGTTAAAAACACAATCACTAACACCAATATTTAAGATTAATGATGATCATAATAATGTGGATAATTTAAATAGATCTGTGTGAAAAATATGTTATCTGTTAAACACCCATTTTGCATCTAAACTCTGGGACATATAATCACCTCAGATATCAAATGGTGAATCTGCCACTTTGCGAAGAGAACATGCTACAATCCATCAAAATAAAAGTTATAATACCATTTTCTTTTGTTGATAAATGACACTTGAGTATATTACTAAGTAAAGTATTTTACATTCACTCTTGAGATGGGAATTGCCGAAGCAATTCACAATTACAATTCACAACTTTTATTTGGAGATAATGAAAATTTCAGAAATACCCAGTTGGTTGAAGGATTGAATGAGTGATAAAAAATGTTCTCTGCACAGTGAGGCAACATTGCCATCAATAACACGACACCAAGGAAGATATGATATTGCGAATTACATATAATTTTTTTAAATTTCCACATGGGTGCAAATATAATTTCAACAGAAGGGAATAACCATGGTGCCAGTAAACAAAAAAACATTTAAATAACATATATACAATGTTGGACCAGCGTCGAAGATGTTGGGCCGACATTGTATAAATGTTATACAAATGTTTTGTGTTTACTGGGGTCGTGATAAATAATATATTTTTACCATGTTTGGTTCAGGTACCCATGACTAATAGCTGGCTCTTTTTTCCCAGTTGACATTCATAAATTATAAGAGACCCTGTACCCATAATCATAATAATGGAATAACCTGATCCGGCTAAATGAAACTTTCCCAGGACAACCCACCATAGCAAGAAATTGGAATCCTATACCACAAGCAAATGGAATGTCAATCAATGACAGACAATATAATAAGCAGCAAAAATAATAAATGATGAGACAAGGCAAATAAAATGATTTGCTGACAGTGAACAAAATGACCGAATCACAGTACAACATCGCACAGTGGCTGACCAAGAAAGAGAATAAGAATACAGTATGTAGAGGTGAACAAGATTATGCACAAACCAGTCACATCAAACATTGACTCAAAATAAGATAACACAATATGTATTGGGAGAGAGAACAAATGGACTATTTCTATGGTCGAAATTATCATATTTTAAACATTTCAAAGAACATTTTAATAATAAAAAATGAAAGCCCTCGAAATGATAGTTTTTTTTAACTACCCCACGTTTTTATCATTTAAAATGGAATATGAAAGAACCAAAAAAATGTATTAAAAAAAAATATGCATTAAAAACTTGTTACATCAGATCACTATAATATTGATCAACTTATTTAATAAAACAAAAAAAATTCAATGTTGATATCTAATCTTATTATTAGCATTTCTGCATTTCATAAAAAGGTGTGATGTCATTAATCAAATTATGTGCAGATGTGTTGCCTTATATAGCAGCCCAGACTATAAAACAACAAGGATGACAATGCCATCTCTAAGGCATGAGGAATCAATATAATGAGACAAAGACAGAAAAACAACAAAAAACATTTAACCCTTGATACCTATATATTTTATTATTTTGAATAAATTTATTTTAAAATAATCTATCACAGTAAAGGAAATGAAAGGAATGGGGTTTTAGGCCACCTTTGTGCACATGTAGGCTTAATGAGGCCTTGGAAACCTCCTGAGGATGGTGAGATAAATGAGATGACACTGCCCTTCAGACACAGGATTCGAAATTCGAGCCTTGGCAGTCTGAGGCTGAGCACGCTACCTCTCGGTCACGGAGACTCCCAATGTTATTGAATATAGTTACGAGTGAGCGGGAGAGAAACATTGTTTCTTTGAAAGCCAGAGTGGGGTTTGAACCCGCTGTCTCTGATTTTCCAAGCAGGCAGCTTTAACCACTGCACCAGGGCCCCTGCCCCATCACAATAAGGTTGCTCTGAGCTTGAATTTGAGATCATACTTGGGCATTTCCCAGTCACTTTAAGGTGGGAATTGTACAACAGCAATTTACACCAGAAGAAAAACATGGGTACTTCCCTGGTCAGCACAATACACTGACTCAATGTTGGTTGAATGTTGGAACATCGTCTGCGACACTGGCTCAAAATTGAACAAATATTGTGTCAGTGTATCGTGTTTGCTGGGTAGGAGGGATAAAGAATTAACCCTTTTCTCGCTAAGTAATTTTTTTTTTAATTTTCACTCATTTCAAGTTGTCTCACTACTGTGACCCACAACTTCAAGTGGGTGAAAATTACTCATATTTGTTTATTTTTGATAGCAAACATTCTCAAATCCCTGATGTTTAAACACTCATTTCATTCCCAACAACAGTGATTTGTTCCATTATTAAGACAGATTTGAAATGATTTAACTCTGGCTTAGCAGTGAAAGGGTTAAATGATGTTAAAAACTGGGTCCCAATCAACAAACAGAAACTGAAAGAAGACAACACCGGTCACTATGGTAATGATAGTGTAAAAGGCTACTCAGACCAATTATAATGTAGGTCTCTACTACAAATTGACTGTCAGCCACTGGGTGCACATAATGCTGCAAACAAATAAAAAGAAAAAATCATGGCTTCTATTTTACCAAGTACAAGTTATCACCACCTTGATGTCAACTGCTAAGACAGTTTTTAAGCAGCAACAAAGTCACCGAAAACTGAAATTGATAAAAATAATTTGTGGGGAAGGCTTAAATTAAGCACTTTCAAGCGTAATAGACATAACCCGAATTAAATTTGTTAAATATCACAAACACTTTTATCCATTTCAGTGGCATTTAACCCTTGAAGTTAAAAATTTAAAAAAATTCAACCACTTGAAGTTAGGTCTCACCGTCTGGCTACCGAGATCCACAACATCTAGTGGGTGAAAAGTACTCATATTTGTTTAATTTGAGACCAACCATTTGATAAAACAGATTCAAAATGACCATAGTCGTGGTTAAAGTCGTTAAGAGTTAACTTGATTTGAACTTGCTTGGAAACGTAAAAATGCACAGACCCAGCAGGACAAGGGTTGAATTTTACAAAGCTGAAATATTTTTGTATGAACCATGGAGACCAAAGGGTTCTTTCAATTTAAAATCATCATAAATGTCTTTGTTAGACCTTTCCGTTTTATTGGAATAGCTATGTTATGGGTCTACGGCCATTAGAAATATTTTGACTTTTACAGTGCAGGGATCGACTTTAGACGGTCTACAGATGTCAGATACTGATGTCTAAAGTCGTGCTGGGATCGACTTTAGACATCAGAATCTGGCATCTACAGAGGTCAGATTCTGATGTCTGAAGTCTATCACTGTGCTGCGATATAAGGGTTAAACGTGCTAAATAAAACAGGAGATAACTCAAACCAGATATGTTTGTGAAAAAAAAATAAAATGACAAGACCTCAAAACTTTAGTGCCCATAAAAATATATGTGTATCAAAATATTTTGAAGCTAAAACAAAAAAAACTAGAGTGAGGGTATCAGGTGCCAGAGTGACAAAACACCATTGTGTTTCATGTATACATGTATAGATAAAACAAATAAAACCTGACTAGATCATTGGGCTAAAATAAAACAGACTAAAACAAGTATCAATGAAACTAATATATTCAACTATGTTCAGTGATCTAGAGGTTGAAATATAAACATCAAAATCATAACAGTAATTGAACTATAAATGTTCTGAAGTGATATGTAATTGTTTTTGACATGTGATAATTATATGTTAAACAACTTTCAAATAAAATTCAGCAATTTCCTCACCAAATTTGGCTCAGTATGCAAAGCAAACTAGACGTGTGTAAGAGGTGTTATATACAAAGGAAGTTCATGCAGTGTGAGAGGCCTCTTTACATGATCTGAAAACCCCATCTGTTCTAAATTAGCTTGTCACTGAATCATGGATAAAGGATACTGAGGAATATAACTATGTAGGTTTCTACAATGAACTGCCCCTGGCTACTTCCATGTATATAATGCTGAAATAAAAGCAACGGGTACCTGGTCAAACAAGCAGTATGATCAGCCAGACTTAAAGGGGTTTACATGTACCATATTCACAAAGTACCGGATACCATTGACCATTTAAAAACCTGCGTACCAGCGTAAAGTACCAGCAGTTACTAATCACACAAAATGACATTTTTTTTATTTACACTGCAGATGTCACCCTGAAATGAAAGTGTCATGTCTTCACTCTTCAAGTACGATTGTATCACCACCATTATATTGAGAATACCGCTTCACAAAACCGAAAACACCATTTAATACCAGGGTAAGTATGACATTTTTGTCCAGGAAATATGCATTTCTGTTAAATGATCAACAAGCCAGTCTCCAGACCCAAATTTCATTTTATGCCTGTGAGTAACTTCACTCACTAAAAGTCAGCAATTCAGTGAGTATAATTACAAATTAATGGCCATATTCTTTTAGTTATTATTGAAGACCATGCCACGTTAATTGCTAGTGGAGAGATATTAGGGCTCAGCACCATTTACTATCATGCTTAACAACTTCGGGGGGAATTTATTCTTATCTACAAAAAGTTGAACAGACAATAAGACATAAGGTCCTGTAATTTTTAAACAAGATACTTTTTCTTGCATGAAAAGAAACACAGATACCACTGTTGAAATGGGAAATGGCACAAGAAAAGTAATAAATCATGTTACTTCTAAATTATTTTAAAGTGTTATACATTTTGAAGGGTTATTCAGTTGAAGAATATCGAGCTTGAAAACTTATTTTAAGTTAGATGACTACTGGAGTGACAACAATATGGCCGTGTCTAGGTAAACAGCAGTAACTGCTTACATTTCAAGTGAACAGTTACTTCTGTTTACACTAGTACAACAGAACAGGTGTCTAAGAGCTAGAGGATGAGAGTTGAAAAGGGAGCATGCCTGAGTGAAAGACAACAAAACAGTGAGCCAATAGCGCACAAAGGATACGGAAGAACATAACAATGTAGGTCTCCACAATAAACTGCCCCTGGCGACTGCCATGGAAAAAACCCTGAAACAACACAGCCTATAACAATCTGGGCAATATGGAATTCATGTCAACAAATTTTCTCCTAGCCCAGATTCTACCTTTATTTAACTTGAATTACTTTTGTCTTTCCTAGTCTTTTTGCAAAGAGCGCTAATTCAATTAGAAATATATAAATGGTGACACCTAAGAATTACAATCACACAATCTTTGTTCAAAGGCATATTTCAACCACTGCTATGGATTTTTTTGAAATATCAATAAAGATAAATTCATCCACTCGAAAGAAAAAATTCAAATTTCCAATCTTAGATCCAAAAGGACATCATTAATTTTGTAAATTATTACAGTCATATCAACTATATTGTTTTTACAAATTAAATGGCTTACAAATTAATCTTGATACTATCAGACAAGTTGGTCATTTTTAGCATGGTAAACAGTATAATTCAAATGTGAGAACAATTTAAATTTGAACAGATAACACACAGTAAAAGCATCAAGTTTAACAACTAATGCATTTAGAGTGAGATCCTCAAAGACACAAAAAGCGGGTTTCATAACACATCACACTTGATCATTATCAGACGGATAAGATACATAACTGTAAGCAACAATGACGACATTATGGAAATATTTTCAAAGATAAAAGAGATCTGATTATAAGAAAGTGGTATCTGGTGACTACACTCCTAATTTATAATAAACATGTGCAATTAAGATTTAAGACTTAAAAAACTAAACTTAATTGTATAATAATGGTATAATCCGAAGATTCGATTATAAGAAAGTAGTATCCGGTGACTACACTCTTAATTTATAATAAACATGTTTAATTAAGATTTAAGACTTAAAAAACTAAATTAATTGAATAATATTGGTATAATCCATTGAAATAAGGACATTTTAAGTTTTCAGTTGAGATAAATAATCAGGGTTTTCAAACTAGGCTGTCGAACGGCGATGCCGGTTCTGTCACTGTTTGTTCTGGCTCATGGATAAATTTAGTAGTTACTTTGGCATTTTTAATTGCCTGTTTTCTTCAAATTTCCATCTGTGCTCTATCAATTTGAATACCCTGCATGATGCACAGCACACCCGGGTATTTGACACATTTAAACCAAATCATTTTCATTCACCTCGAAGGTTAATAAAAATGGAAAGAAACACCTGGGAGTTACCAGGCTTAATTTAAATGTATTTGAAAATAGTCTTTTTTATCTTTCCAAATATGATCAGGATAAAATTAAAGTTGTTTCTCGCTACCACGACCCACAACTTAAAGTGGGTAAAAATTAAAGAGGAACAATTTGAATAAAAACATGGGCTAATCTAGCAAATTTAAAGATAATGTTTCTTTAAATTTTCTTTTTTTGAAGGACACATAAAAAGGCTCAAAACAGCTATAGACCTAATTAGCACTACCAAGAAAACATGAAAAATTGTGTATACAGGTGTGTACACAATTAGAACAGATACAACATTGGAAATAGGAAAGTGGCATAAGAGTAACAATAAATTTTCAGCTCGCATGATTAAAAATAAATTGCAAAAGCAAAGACGCAAGAAACATATCTAAAAAATGATAGAAAACAGCAACCATGCAAAACGAAGGTGACTAATTGGATCATAGTGTTAGAGTTAACAATAGCGTGGTGCTTAGTGAAGTGACAATACACAGGTACATGTTTATATTAGCGGAGAATAACATTTGAAGACGAATTCCAAGACAAAGAAATATAAGAGCAAGCAGTGGCATATTAATAAATAAAAATCTCCACACATGATCCACCATGCCTTACCCGGGTTACTGTGATAACCCGGGCTACTGTGATAACCCGGGTTACCCCGTGATGCTACCATTTTAAATAACCCTGGTTATGCTGCGACATTATATATAATGCATAACCTGCCCTCTTGTGAAAAATCACAGTTTTTAACAACAGTTCCAGGGGTTTACAGACAGGAAAGTTGTATTGTAACTCGGGTCACAGTACCTCAAAAATTTAATAAATGTGTCAGAAAAATGGCAGACAGTCCCACAGAACCCGGGTTGGGAATGGTGGATTACATTTAAACATTTACCATAACATAAAGCCTGTAAAAAAGCCTGTTGTTTCAGTTTTATGCATATTTTATCACACTAATTGACAGCATAATTTACATGCTACTACGCTGTTTGACATATTGAAATCGCAAATAAAAGCCAGATGAAGACATTTTGATGATATAGAGATTGGTGCTTCTGTTATCGAATTAATCAAACTAGTAGGTCTTGCATTTCTGATTTTAGATATATCATTCCCCATATTGGGTTTAGAACACTGTATCCACCACTTTGTAAAATGGCAGCGAAATCTAACAACTTACAAAGTGTATCTGTATCTTAACCCAAGTCACACAAATCAAAGCTACCAAGTAATTTTCCAGGCTACTGTACTACAATTTACACTGCCTTTATGCATACAACAATTTATAAAAAAAAATTATCATATTTGAGTGACATTAAAACATGTGTGTAGTAAAATTAAAAAAATTACAAGATTACAAAATGAATTTTGTAATCTCAAATTGTGAAGTGCATCCATTTTTGGTCATCTGTCATTTGTAACGCTCTTCTTCGTAAGGCATGAGATCATAAAATGTAAAAAGACAATAGCTAAAAAGAGGAAAATGACACAAAAATAATAGGATCAGGTAGCATTTATTTAACCCCCCAACCTACTATACCACACAAAAAAAAACAGCTGTTCCTCTAATTGGTATATTTTAGAGCTTTATCTGCTGATTTTCTCCTCTTTTTCTTCCAAAATTGCTCCCAATAAAAGGAAACAAATAAACAGTTGTCAATTCATAATTAATACATACCACTTGACCAGTGCTTGGGTTTTTATGCATGAATGGTGGTCCACGAATATGATTCCACATCTGTCCGGACGTCATAGCAAAGATGATGGACTGTTAACAGACATCAACTCAATATTAACCCTTACTGTGCTGGAATACTGTGATAAATACTGCAGAAATCAAAGGGTGGTCCACTTTGAAAACATTATAAGTAACTTTTAAAGTTTGAGTTTCTATTTCAGTGGAATACTTCATCCCCTTGGATATGAAAAGTTGGCAGATACACCCTTTTATATCAAAGGGGACGATTTATTTCGGAGGCGTACAACCTTCATAAATATTCCTTTTAGTACACGGAATGACTTTTGATATCAGATTCTGACATCAAAAGTCTATTCCCGCACTGAAAAGTTTTCAACATTTAAAACAAAATGCAAGTGTTAATGAGCAAAGACAAAAAAATATGAATTGACAGACATTTTTGCAACCACAAAAGCTCTTTATCTCATTAAACATATGTTTCTGTGGACGGGACATTTTTCAACATGTACTTTTTATGATGTCACAAACCAGGAGTTGTCATGACCTCCATCTTGTAATGTAGTAAAGCATTGGCTGATCTATATCAGGCTCCATCTACAGTACATGTAGAATCAGTTAAACCATTCCAAAGCTATTTTTAGATCTATCGTGGAGAATAAAGAGTTTGCCAGTGATATTTTTTAACACAGATCGTGCTAGATAAGTTGTCATTTAAATTTGGGTGTAATAATAACATTGGCCAATACTTCTTATAAAATCTGACAGATAGGAACTGGTCAACTTGTCACAAATCCTACTTTATCAAACAAATATGCTGAAACCTGACAAAAGTCAGAACATCTGACCCTTTATAAACAGTGAGAATTTAAATGGGAATTATTAAAATTTACACATGCTGCTTTTGCAGATCTCAAAAAAAGCCAAGCTGTAAATTATAAATGTACATGTAGATTTCAAGGTGGGATATTTTCATTCAAATTGAAATATCAGATTCATACTTCACGATCACAACCAAAGGGAAAATTTCAAAGAAATCTAGCCCACAGGTATACCCTTATGCAGATATAGCAGGAAAATATCGTTTTTTCTACACATTACCAGCAATGGTGCACAGTTGGAAACTTGAATCAAATTTAGTTAAAATGACCAGTAAACTGTAGGACATGTTGCCTTTTATAACGGTTTCATGAGTAAATCAAGCATAGTTGTACCTGCTAAATAATCATCATTCCAATTATTACCTAAGATGAGAAACATAGGTGCAGTATGATTAAAAACAGACAAGTAAAATATTAGTGTCATTAGTGACTTACTAAAGACGCGACACCCCATGATGTCTTGTTGTATAGGAACTCCAGACTGTTTCGTTTGAGGTAGAAGAGCCCTCCAATCAAGGAGAACAGCAGCGCCAGAGCCAGTGTACCGGAATAATTGGGTGGTCTAAACACTCTCACCTGCAACATTCAGATATAGGAAACATGCTATAAAAAATGTTTTTAACTCTTATCACACTAAGGTTAGGGACCTCAATTAAATTTTCAAGTAAACGGTATGACTTCAAAAAGTAGCACTATAGATAGATCTTATGCTGCTGAGCATAATGCTTTTTACATTTTTGAAATCGGACAATCGAGTGCAAAGTTATTGGTAATGTGTGTTTCAAAATGTTAGAGATTTTTATAATGGGTTTGCATGGTAAACATGGAAGTTAAAGGGGAAAACTATTCTGAAGAGGGAAAAAAAACTAATTCTACCTCACTTATTTCAGCTACATACTTCCAAGCATTCAACACAAAATCTGTTTTTTTTATCAATATGACCTGTATAATCAGACCTAAGATGTTTTTATATATTAATTTTCACTTTTCGCATCTCGATATTAACAATAGCTTGTTTCCATGGCAACCATTATCTACCAACAGTGATACAATAAAATTACAGGTTTTTTTTACTGTAAACCATTACTTATTCAATAAAAATGCTGAGAAGCACACACATTTTAAAAAAAATTACTTTTTATTCTTTCCTTCGCAGCTTTAGAGTATTTTACTTAGTAAGTTCCCATGGCAACCCAATTTTTATTTGTGGTTCCCATGGTAATTATAAATTTATCATTAATTTTATGTTAAGAAATGGTTAAAATAACATTTTCAATTCTGGATATATATATACCACCACATTTTTTCCTTGACTTGTTCTATTTCGTTTCCATGGCAATCCCATTCTTATCATATATTTGTGGTTTCCATGGAAACTATTGATCTATCATTAATTTTATGTTAAGAAAATAGTAAAGACAATATCTTTGAATTCTAGCCTGTATATATAGTATACAGCCTTGTTTTTAGTTGCTACTTAAATTGTCTGATTTATTTTCCATGGCAACTGAATTTTCATCATATTTTTACAATTTCCATGGCAACCATTATAATTTATCATAAATTTTATGTTGAATATATTTCAATTCAAGATGTCTAACTCCATTTTTCCTAATTGATAGCCTTGAATCATTTAGTATTTTACTAAGTTCCCATGGCAACCCCATTTTTTGTTTGTGGTTTCCATGGCAACTATTAATTTTTAATTAATTTTCATGTTACAATGTGGTGAAAACAAAATCTGTCAATTGTAGGCAACTAGATTCTACCTCTCCATTGCTTGCTATCATTTTTATGATTTCCATGGCAACCATTATCATGATTATAATTCATCTTGCATTTAATGTCCAAAAGAGGTGAAGATCTTTATACATAGATATGTTTTATTTCATAGCCTTGAATTGTTCTATTTAGTTTCCATGGCAACTGCATTTCCTTTATTGTGTTTATGGTATCCATGACAACCAAATGTGATTTATCATTAATTATGTGTCCACTTGTCATGGCACATCACACGTCTGTTGGTTCTTCCTGCATTACCCTCCCATTTGAAAAAAAAGTAATCCGGACGGAAGTTATAGAAAAAAAATATATTAATTTGCCTACATGTAGAACCCCAAAATTTGTTTTGAACCCCCCACAATCCCCCATGACAAAAAAATCAAATTGGCCTTGACCAAACCCACCCCACCCCCCGGCCTGACCCTCCCCGCCCGTAAAGAAATGTAATCCAGAGAGGCTAATGCGTTAAATGAAAAAAAAACCTAAAATAAATATTTGTTAAAACCCCCCATGTGCCCACCCTGCATGAAATTTTTTATCGGACTGGATCATCCCCTTCCTGCCTTACCCTCCCATTTGAAAAAAAAAAAATCCCGTTGACCCTCCCTGCCTGTGTAAATAAATGTAATCCACCGAGGCTGCTGCATTAAATGAAAAAAAGACCCTAAAAATAAATATTTGGTAAAAACCCCCATGTGCCCACCCTGCCTGAATTTTTTTATTGGACTGGATCATCCCCCTTCCTGCCTTACCCTCCCATTTGAAAAAAAAGTAGTCCGGATGGAGGTTTAACAAAAAAAAATTGCCTTGATCCCACCTACTTTTTTGTTCAAATTTGTTTTGAACCCCCCACAGCCCCCATGGCAAAAAAAATCAAATTGGCCTTGACCCTCCCACCCCCTCCCCCGGCCTGACCCTTCCCGCCCGTAAATAAATGTAATCCACAGAGGCTAGTGTGTTACATGAAAAAAAGACCCTAAAAATAAATATTTGTTAACCCCCCATGTGCCCACCCTGCCTGATTTTTTTAAATTGGCCAGGATCATCCCCCCTTCCTGCCTTACTCTCATTGGAAAAAAAAGTAATCCGGATGGAGGTTATAGAAAAAAAAAAAATACTTTGCCTCGCCCCCCCCCCCCCACTTTTTTGTTATAATTTGTTTTGAACCCCCCAAAGCCCCCCATGACAAAAAAATCAAATTGGTCTTGGCCTTCATCTCCCCGGCCTGACCCTCCCTGCCCGTAAATAAATGTAATCCACAGAGGCTACTGCATTAAATGAAAAAAAGACACTTAAAATAAATATTTGTTAAAACCCCCATGTGCCCACCCAGCCTGAATTGATTTAATTGGCCGGATCATCCCATCTTCCTGCCTTACTCTCCCATTTGAAAAAAAAGTAATCCAGACGGAAGTTATGAAAAAAAAGTAATAATTTGCCTTGACCCCTCCTAATTTTTTGTTCAAATTTGTTTTGAACCCCCCACAGCCCCCTGGCAAAAAAATCAAATTGGCCTTGATTCCCCCCACGGCCTGACCCTCCCCGCCCGTAAATAAATGTAATCCACAGAGGCTACAGTACTGAGTTAAATGAAAAAAAGACCCTAAAAATACATATTTGTTAAAACCCCCCATGTGCCCACCCTGACTGATTTTTTTTTTAATAATCCTTGACCACCCCCTTCCTGTCTTACCCTCCCGTTCGAAAAAAAAATGTAATCCGGACTGACAGACAACCCAACCCGACTACATAATGCCTCCAGCCGCAGGCTCGCGGAGGCATAAAAATAGTACTCGCAAATTGTCATGAAAATCAGTTGAGAATTGACTGAGTTTAATCAGCAAACACTAGCTTTCATTTTCGGATGAACGAGGGTGTGATTACAAATTACACATATAGGCCCAGACTTTACTTGACAATGGAGAGATCTTTCCATTTCATGTTTCAATTGCAATGAATGACTAGGCCTGCTAGGGCCTATAAGTCTATTTTGTAGTAGCTCTAGACTGTGGCATCAAAAACTGTTGCATCTTTCAATAGTCAACCGGTCCTACCCCCCCCCCCCCCCCTCCAGCCTGATACTCCACATTGGCCACGATTCATTGATTGGGAGGTAGGCCTACTGCTGGAGTACCAACTCAAAGCAGCTGTTGGTAGACTATAGTTGAGTTTGTATTGGGGGCCTATATATTATGATAGATAAAGTGGAATATCAGCGAGATGTCGGCATCTAGAAAACCTGTGAGCATGGCATATAGCACTTGCTCAGTCATAGGCTATATTATGTATTGCCATGGAGTCTGCTGATTGCTGAAGATATAACTAACGTTATTGATTTGTCCACATGATATAGCAGCACGTGTTTGTGTTTATTTACATTATGGCCGGACATGCCGCGTACGCACGCGCATCAGCAAACCACGCTCTGGTCTACTCATGCTATGTATAAATTACAGCACCATGCGCACAACACGTGGTCCCCGCACTGATGATTTTGAAGCGTGGCGAGATCAGAACAACGGAGCCCAAATAAGAAAATATATATAGACCTAGGCCTAATCATAATATTTTCAATGCAAACACATCATTAAAAACACATTAGGCCTAAAGAAAAATACAAGAAATAATGCAATCTCTAGTTATCCCAGCGGCGAGCATTACTGAGGAAACATGACGTCATATTTTCACTGGCATTGATTGTCGTCGTTTGCTTACATCGAGCGCGCCTGATAGTCGGTGCGTTGTACACTGACACCTGCTGAAACCCGCCCGCGCACGTGAGCCGTCAATTTTTGAAGTACATTTAGGCCCCCCCTATGATATTTATTATTAAACAACTATCTAATGTACCAAATCGCGCCCAAAAACATAGAAATTTAAGTTTCAATAGCATTGGAATTGACCAGCAAAGATTTAAAATCGTGAAAAGAATATTTAAATTCGGGACTACACAATGTTTTTTGTAGTTGATAGAAACTACAAGACCTAGAGATTATGAATATGCAAATTATATCCACATTTACATGTAGGCTCACATGCGCCAGCGCGAGATAGCTGGGTACGTCCAGAAAAAATGACAACAAAAACACCATTTTGTGACGTACATGGCGACGTTTTCGTCGGTGCCGGCAACCGGTGTCTATTACATAGCATATTTAGCTTATATTTATTTATTTTCCGTAAAATATATGCATAATAAGAATAAGTGATTATAAATCTTTATTCTGTGCATGTTTTTTTCGCGTTTTAGTTGCTATGATTTGTCATAATTCCATTGTGAAAATACACTTCACACGACCTGGTCACAAAATGCATGAAATGAGGTGAATTCTGGGCATCTGAGCGTGTGTTGAGGTCCCTACTAAGGTAATTTATTAAAATTTTCACCCACTTGAAGTTGTGTCTCGCTACCGCGACGCACAGCTTCAAGCTGGTGAAAATTACTCATATCTGTTTAATACAAGACAAATGTTTGCAAATCTTGATATTTAAACACTCATTTCATTCTTAATATCAGTGATTAGGTCGGAAAATAAAATTGATTAAAAATGAGTATAGTTGTGCTTAACGGGTTAAGATCCAAACACACTGAACTTTGTCATTTCATTCTCATTCAACATCAGATGTGCAACTTGGATATTGTAATTCCAACAGCGAAGTGGATGGCAATGAACCAATTTAATAAAATATACCATTACATGTGTAACATATTGAAAAAAAAAGCTAATTGTGATGGGTCATCTTGGTCATATCTTTTTGCTAATCAAATAATTATATTCAAAATATGCCAAGTGGTGTATAAAAGTCACAAATGAGCTTAAGAGATTTAGTAAATTAAAAAAATAATATTATAATTTGGTCTCCCAATTACATTGCATTTTGGTAGAGATCAGGATACAAAGGGCCTGGGATAAAAAAAATTGTGATGCAAATTGTGTTGGAAGAAGCTGTGTAGCAGACAAGGACAAAAAGTGATAATGAATGTTAATTTTTCTCCCCCCATAATTGACTCTTTAAAACATTGCCATTTTATTGGCACTATGTTACAGTATCTATACTGGTATGCTAGTACTCAGCGCTCGAAATTGGCCCCGTCGAATCGTCCGAGACGACCAACAATCTGGGAAGGACGAGTTCAGTTCCACTGAGCTTGTCCTACCAGACGAGTGACCCTGCTTGACAATAATCGGGAAAGACAAGTGCTATTTTTAGGAAGGACTAGTCAATTTTTTAGCCGGTTGTCCGGATGGACAAGTGGAAACCTAGTACAATTTCAAACCCTGGTACTATTATACTGTAATTGTAGAGTTTAGAAGTAAACATGTTAATAAAATACAGACATGTATATCAGTCCTCTCTGCAATCCATTTTGCGACAACTTCTGAAGCAAATCCAACTCTGTAAATACAAAATAAACAGTAGAGATTGATAATGCAGATATAAAACAGGGCTTCATAGTTCTATACACATGTTAGGAAAGTGAAAACATTTTCTTTCAGAACTGTCCAGAGGTACTATTTAACGAAAGTCGGGCATCACCAAGTGCTACTTATTTTCAATTTTTAACCATTTAACCGCCAAATTATTCAATTTGAATTTTCACCCACTTGAAAATGTGTCTCTCTGACGCGATCCACAACTTCAAGTGAGTGAAAATTATTCAGATTTTGACAAAATGGAGGTAAACTCTTTTCAAATCTTGCTGGTTGATGTCACTTTTTATCTTTACCATATTTAAAATGTGGTACTGAATGTGCTAATAAAAAATGAAAACCCGAATATATGCGGCACCGCGGTTAAAAGAATATATTGAGGTTAGCGAAAATCAACCATATTTGTTTATTTTGACACCAAACATTGGCAAATATTTATGTTTAAATAGCTATTCTTTTTATTCCCAATAACAGTGATTTGAATGGCTAATAAAACAAACTAAAATGACTATAGTCATGCTTACCGGGAATGGCTGAACCCTTAAAGCGCTGAAGTACTTCAGCATAAAACACGAAGACCAAAGGGTTATTTTCATTTTAAATTTAACCGTTGTGCTGCTGGAGCCGTATATATCCGGTTTCGAGTAAGTTTCAGAGGAAATAAAATGACACTGAAATCCATAGCATAGTTTGTGATAGATGCTCAGTTAATCAAAATGTTAATTCTCACACATGTTTATTTTTCATAAACAGTCATATTTTTCGTCATTTGAAGCTGGAAATTGCGTTAGCAATTCCAGCTTCAAATGACAAAAAATACAATTGAAACAATTCAGCAGGACAAGGGTTAATTCTTACACTGCGGAGATCGACTATACACATTATAGACGTCAGATTCTGACAACTAAAGTCGATCTCCGCACTGTAAGGGTTAAGGGTGTAAATTAAGTATAATGTTGAATTAGAAGTTTCTTTACAAAAATGACACATTTTATACCTGTGTATATCCATGGTATCAGCCTTCTTAGGCTTTCCTTTAGCTGGGAAGTGAACAAATACAGGAGCAGAATTCACCTTCATCTGAAACATTTAGAAATCATCTATGTAATTTGAATTTTAATCAAACAACCTCAAAAGTCGTGACTTTTTTCAACCAGATTTATTTTGCTTTCTACAGATTTCAAAGCCCACTTTGTATGTGGTAAAAATAATCACACAATTTAACTGGAAGTACTATGCTAAAGATAATTATAGATTTCCAATTCTGTACAAACTTGAGTTTGTTTGCAGAAAATTGACAAAACATATGAGCCCAAGAAGCTATCATTATTATTTCCATTTTTACAAGCTAATTTACCGTGTTGAAGACATCTGAACCTTCATCATAGTCCACCATGGCAAAGAACATCTTATTGCTGTATTGTTGACTATAACGCCAAGAATTTGCCACAATCTGGAATTCTTCATTTGCTTGTCTGTAGAAATTTGTATAACATGTATATAGAGTAGTACTGGTACACATAATTATAATATATCTCATCAGGTATGGGGAAAAACATTTCTGTTTCTCAAAATGTGATAAAATCACAAAAATGTATACTTTGTTGAAATCATATTCATGTACTAGCTATTTATTTATGTGCTGTTTAATTGAATCAACATCTGATGCTTACTGACGATTCTCTTACCTACAAACTGCACATTGTCGCTGGGACTGTAAAGCTGTCAGCATCAAAATCATGGAGTAATTTCGAGGGGTATTCTTTACATAAGTACGGAATTTATTGCCATCCATGCGGATCACTGATCGCTTGTTGCTCCAGTCCATCAGCTGCTGTACCTTGTCAGCTAGAGCATTTTGCTACAAACACACAAGCAATACTACATAAAAAATCAACAAATGTACTAAATACTAAAAACCCGGAAAAACATGAATGAATTCTTTAAAAAGACGTAGGCCTAACTGATTAAAGTTACGTTTAATTTCACACACTGTGTAGGCCTCAGAATGTCTGCCACAGCAGACCGTCCCCGGCCTGATGACGTCATCTACTCTTGCAGACCTCAGCCCGCCATTTATCAAATAGTGGTGTATCATCTCTGCATGGACATCATGTATACATGTGCGCTATAACATTGGTTCAAAGCAGCAGCAGCATTAATGGGCCAATGCCATGGTTGGATCGTCTGGGGTTAAGCACGTATCAAGTCCTGTGTTTGGCGCTACTATAGTATCTAGAACAAGATCCATACCTAACATATTTGGATGACCAGTGGACGCCAACTGCTGACGGCCAAAACATGACTCAGCACGATAAACAGGGGTAGACGTTTTTTGTGTCATTAGAGGCTTCAAATCTTACTTAGCACTAAGCCTACCGGAAGGCCCTATACATTGGCGTCGCATTAAAACACCGGGAATTTCGGGCGCTTGTAAATCTGTCTGACTCAATGATCACTAGTGCAATGGACAGTTATTACTTCTGTTGTAAGCAAACCTGACACGCTGTCGTTATTCTGACACAACTAAACGATTAATTATCCAACGCACACAGGTGTTATTCAATGCTGGTCCACCTGTACGATGTTGGCCCAGTGTTAAAACAACATGTACATATGTACAACAACTAGGCTACATGTAACAGTAGCATAGCGCGTTTACACCCACGCTCACAACACACTGACCGTGGCTCAGCCATGTTGACACGGCTACACGCATAAGGCTGGTGTCTGGTAGATTTTATCAAGCCAGCTGACTTGATATACAGGGTACATGAAAGGGGGGGCGCCTTTATTAGGGGTAGTGCGTTTATTAGGGATAATACGGTAAGTCCAAAATTGTTATTTAGTGAGAGCAGCTCTACCACTACCCTAACAATTGAAGTTTAGATAATTATGTCGGCAGTTAGACCGTTTGACTTGTTAAAGCTGCATAACTGTTTTGTTTATTTCGATTAAAATAACCTAAAACGTACAAAACAATCATTGCTATTGTTTTAAAGGCCTTATAAATGCACTTAAACTGGGTAAATGTAGCCTAGTGGAAATAGTTTACCATGCGGTACACCATCAAGTATTATTAAGTAGTGATTCGGTGTGTGTACAATATTCATGTAATAACGGCGAGGTTATGGGCCAATATAATGTTACATTGGCCAGCACGAAACCACCCCCTTAATAGCAAACACATACGTTGAACTAAATCAGCATAATGTTGGGCCAGTACCGCAGATGATGGGCCGACATTATTCTGCCATTGGATCAATGCCTCGTATTAGCCGAGATACAAAGCCCTCATAACCAGCCGCAGATCTAGATGTTAGATACTGGGTCAAATCGGTTACAGTAAAGTCTGATGCTTCTAAATATTATTTTATTTTACCGCATAGCGCGATGTATATCACTGTATGTGATGATTTACGATAAAATAAAATAAAGTCTGATATTGTCTAGTAGCATTTTGACTATATTTCGAAATGTCCATGAGATACCTTATAAAAAAAGGCAAATGTTTTTCAAGAAAATCACGAAAATCCAAAGAGCAAAAAACGATGATTTACATCACTGAATTTGATGTCAATTCCGAGTACAATTTCTCACGGTCTGGGGAGAGCGTCTTAATGGCGGGCCAAAGGTTCTGATGATGACCCAAACTTAAAAGCACCATACCGAAAGAGTTATATTTTTCAAGTGAGTGACTTTCTCCATACCGGTACCAATATTAAACATGACATTACATGCAGATATCATCCATATCACACAAAGTAATAACTTCTAGATATGTCTAACTGATATGAGACAATACACGTTGTACTGTGAAATGTATCTATGATCACTTAAAAAATAACAATAATTTTAAAAGTTGTCCTCTCTTTTTTCTATGATGACCGTTATCTGCCACTTGGTACTTTTAATGTCCTGATTATATAGACAGTATGTCTTACTCAGCTGTGATCCGGTTTGTTTTGGTGGGGCAAAATTTAAAAAAACAACAAACTTAAATCCTTAATAACTCAGTAACCGGAGCAGTAAAATAAAAAAACAAGACTACATAAGTCCAGGAGCTCCCGCTCCGAATTAGAATTTGATTTAAGCAATTTTGTATAGGGTTATTAATGTAGTCCTTGTCTAGGTCAAAAATCAAGACGCAAGACAACTAGGTCTAAGAAGCCCAGTCTAAGAGTAAGATAAGAACTAGACAGTCTGTCAGAGATTGCAAACCTCCATTGAAATTAATGATCCTAATCAGTATCCCAGTAATGGTCTACCTATCTGGCATGGTTTACCCGATACCCGAGTTAACTAATAGCTGATTTACGGTCATTTTGAATTCGATACAGATTAGTTAAAAACTTAGGGTGCATCCTCCCCCGAAACCTCAAATTTTGTTTTATAGTAATGGACTAACATCTAACAGTTTGCAAAATATTGGGCATGTGAAAGTAAATAATGGCCGATAGGGGGCCATTTTGAATTTGATCGAGTCAGAATTTTTCAAGATGCATCCTCAGCTGAAATCTCACATTTCATTCTATAGTAATCGTATAGCTATCTAGCATGGTTTACCAAATATCGGCCATGTGAAAGTGAATAATGGCCTAAAGGCGGCCATTTTGAATTTGATCAAGTCAAAATTTTCCAAGATGCATCCTCAGCTGAAATCTCACATTTCATTCTATAGTAATGGTCTAGCCATCTAGCACGGTTTACCAAATATCGCCCATGTGAAAGTGAATAATGGCCGATAGGAGGCCATTTTGAATTTGATCAAGTCAAAATTTTTCAAGATGCATCCTCTCCTGAAATCTCACATTTTGTTTTATAGTAATGGTCTAGCCATCTAGTGCGGTTACTAAAAACCGGCTATGTGAAAGTGAATAATGGCCGAAAGGCGGCCATTTTGAATTTGATCGAGTCAATTTTTTTCAAGATGCATCCTCTCTTGTAATCTCACATTTTGTTTTATAGTAATGGTCCAGCTATCTAACACGGTTTACCAAATATCTGCAATGTGCAAGTAAATAGTGGCCGATAGGCGGCCATTTTGAATTCGATTGAGTCGAAAGTTTTTAAAAGGCATCCTCTCTCGAAACGTCACATTTTGTTTCATAGTAATGGTCTAGCTATCTAGCACGGATTACCTGATATCAGGCCTATCGAGGTAAATAATGCTGATTGTCGGCCATTTTGAATTCGTAAGTTAAAAATTTTCAGGGTGCATCCTCCCCCGAAAACTCACACTTTGTTTTATAGTAATCAGGTAATGGTCTAGCCATCTAGCACGGTTTACCAAATATCAGCCATGTGAAAATGAATAATGGCCGAAAAGGCGGCCATTTTAAATTTGATCAAGTCAATTTTTTTCAAGATGCATCCTCATCTGAAATCTCACATTTCGTTTTACAGTAATGGTCTAGCCATCTAGCACGGTTGACCAAATAACGGCCATGTGAAAGTGAATAATGGCCGATAAGCGGCCATTTTGAATTTTATCGAGTCAAATTTTTTCAAGATGCATCCTCTCCTGAAATCACACATTTTGTTTTATAGTGATGGTCTAGCCATCTAGCACGGCTTACCAAATAACGGCCATGTGAAAGTGAATAATGGCTGATTGGCGGCCATTTTGAACTTTGACAAAATGATTTTTTCCAAAATACATCCTCTCCTGAAGCCTTACAATTTGTTTTATAGTAATGGTGTAGATATCTTGAGCGGTTTTCATGATATTCCACAATATCAGGCCTGTCGAGGTGAATAATGGCTGATAGGCGGCCATTTTGAATTTTATCAACTTTAAATTTTTCAGGATGCATCCTCTCCTGAAACCTTACAATTTATTTGATATTAATGGTGTAGCTATCTTGAGCGGTTTTCATGATATTCCGCAATATCAGGCCTGTCGAGGTGAATAATGGCCGATAGGCGGCCATTTTTAATTTTATCGACTTGAAATTTTTCAAGATGCATTCTCTCCTGAAACCTCACAATTTGTTTTATAGTAATGGTGTAGCTATCTTGAGCGGTTTTCATGATATTCCGCAAAATCTTTCAGTCGGATTTACCGATGTTATAAATTAGGTCAAAGTGCTGGGTCAACTTCAAGGTCAAGGTCCAAAAACCTGAAAAGGCACAACTAGGGACCTTAGAGAACATGTATGTGCAATATGACTGTCATCGGCCCAGTACTTTTCGAGATCTGCTCCGGAAACGAAGTGCGCGTCAAAACGTCTAAATAGGTCATAGTTCTGAACCAGAAGTAGGTCAAAGTTCAAATACCCCAAAAGGCACAACTAGACCCCCTAGGGGTGTTGTGTGTAAAATTTGAAGACAATCGGACAAGTACTTTCAGAGATATGCTCCGGAAACGAATTGTTTACGGACGGCCCAACGGCCCAACGCCGTCACATCATCATTTTCTCCTCTGCAACCTTGCGTATTGAATTCAGATTAAAAATATTTTAACCCGTCCATTAGCCACCTGGAAGTAACCCACATACCAAAAATTGTTATCCTAGCTTATTTTCTCACAAAGTTATAGGCAAAAGAAGAGGCCAAAAAAAAACGGAGGTAGAATCCATAGCTCCCTTCGCTCACCTACGGTGACGGCGGGAGCTAATAAAACACCATTCTCCATGGATTAATCGTTTGAATAAAATGAACAAAACAGTGAATGCAGCTTTAAGTTGTAGGGTCAAATCTAAAAACATGGTCATCCAACAAGTTAAATAAATTGTCGCCACTTGACTTGTAAAGTATAAAAGCAGATAGGTCTACTGTCTTTGCCGTTGCAAGGCCAAGCCTTCAAGGGCAAGGCAGAATAGTCAACATATGTAGGGCAACAATTTGTTACATTACAATCAATCATGAATCATTGAATGTCCGTCTAGATAACTCTAAAATTAAATAGTTTTCAATAAAAAAGTGTGACAAGGTCAACGACATCAGTTCTTAGCCTAGGGTTAGGCTAGTGAGCTGAAGATCAATCTTAGGGCCTAGAATAGGCTAGCTGCCCTAACGTTGGTACAATAATCACATAGCCTAGTTACAGCCTATGAGATAACACAATTATCTGAAGCGCATGCTTTTCGTCAATTTCTCCGTCAATTCTGATCCAATTTCCTTGAAATTGCACAAGACATTTTCTAGTCATGTCCTGACATCAGTAAAAATTTCGTAAAGTAATAGGCCTATGCAGAATTGCAAAAGTTAGACCTTTTGACATGTAGTAAATTAAAAATATGACGTTCCTCTATAAACCCACTACGCTAATTCTGGAATTTTATTACATGTCAAATGGGCTAACTTTTGAAATAGGCCTATTGAATATAAATTTGCGAAATTTTCACTGACACTGGTGTCAGGACATGACTTGGAAATGTCTTGTGCAAAATTTCTAGGAAATCGGTTCAGAATTGATTGAGAAATCGACGAAAAGCATGCGATCCAGATAATTGTGTCATAGACTGTAGTGGTTTAACCTGTCATGCCTGTTAAAGTGTTGTCGGCCATTCATTGGTCGAGCAACACCAGTGACCAAAGCCGGGAAAAACGCGAGTTTCGTCGTCGACACTCGAGCCGATCGCCCGCTTATGTCACTTATGACGGCGTAGCGTCTACTTTTACCAGGCTAAATTGCACATTATAGCACCATGTCGCTTTTAACATCACCTCTTTCTTTTTTTGGGCATCTGTAACTGATGAAAATGTCAAAACAACGAAGAAAACCAAAAAAACACCGGTTCTCGCCACGTCTGTCATGTTGGCATTTGACGGTTTCGAGCTACTTTGTCAAATCGTCCTATTTTTAAAGCTTTTAGTCAAAAGGTCACGCTGGGTAACGTCTCACCACACATAATACCCGTCCCATAGACTTACATGTATTATGACCCATACGCTCAGGCCTCCCAGCACTCTTAAAATGGCGAAATGTAAATAACCCCATATATCATTTTAACCATCCTGCTGTTCTCTTTCAAAATACAAAATAAAAAAGGTATGTGAATCTGCTTGCTTTTCTGCTATTTTAGCCTAGAATAAGCTCTTTCCCCACTTTCCCGCGGGCGACCTAGGAAAAAATTGACCTCGTTTTTTAAAAGAGCCTTGTTACAGCCAGCGCAAGGATTTCCTGTTAGATCTATCTTTTATAATTTTGATGCTTTTGCTACAACAAAACATCACAGAATTGATTTAAAATGGTATCAAAATGATATTTCCGTAATAATCAACACAGGAGCTGCTGCAAAGAGCCACAATTTTTAAAAAGAGACTAACTTTCTTATTCTTAAACTTTATAATGATATGCGCGAATGAATTTGTGTGGTGAGACCTTAATCAGTCAATGAACAGTCAATGAGGCAATTGCAAATAATGTCCTTCGTCTCAGTAAATATTATTACGACATATTAAACAGTTTCACTTTGTTGTGTTGCACAAAGGATCCTGAATATAGGCACTATATACATGATATATAGGCCTATATATGGGTAAAACAAAAAATTGGGGTAAATTTACATAAAATTAGTGTCCCCAGGACTTAAAAAGGTCCGCATTTTGATTTAAATATAATAATATTAAAAATAAATGGTACAACTTCACGTTTAAGCATTATTACTTAATAATGTTTAAATTATTTGTAAAAAAAAAAATATATATATGGTTTTATAAGAGCTCTATGTCATGGAAACGTGGAAAATGGCATGTCCCCAGAAAAAATCCACTATTTGAAACTTCACTGTAGGATACAAAATCACAATATAATTCTAACAATATTATTACATTTCATGGCTAGCCATTGTTCACTTAAACTAATCAATGATCAAAATTCAACTTGAAATTAATATCGATATATAATTTTGATGAATATACATGTCCCCACATTTGCACTCTACTCCGTTACCATCATTGTAGCATGCCCCATTAAGTGAATAATCATGAGCTATTTTGACACACTGAAGGGCCTTATACGAGTTTTTCGCCTTGAAAGAATTAATATCGTTGAGTGACAAGTTATTCAGAACAGGTATTACCAAAAAGTTCGAAAATATGCTTTTGTTTTTACTACTCCGTTCCTAGCCTTGTGGGTATAAAAACGAATTTGGTTTTATGCTTACATGCCTAGAACAGTTGATATGGGGACTATTTCCACCCGTATGATATATCTTTGAATTATTGCCCATATATTTTCATTAATCCCAAGAATACTTTTAATTTTACTACTCCGTTCCACTCTACTCCGTTACCAAGAAAACGGAACGGAGTAGTGAATTGTCAAATTTTTTGGGTTTTACAGTCATAATGATTGGTCAAACCCGATATATCGGTGTGAACGTATTTGGGCCAAACCCGATATTTCGGGTCTGAACCGTTTCATAAATACCAATTTGCTTTTTATATGCAGGGCATTGAAATTCTTTTAAAAATCAATATTTATCTACTAAGAACCCATATGACGTGTCCAATATGTTGTTAAAATGATATTAAAAGTATATATAAGCAATTTGTTGAGATTATAAACAACAATTTGGAATAGGATAAATAAAAATGTTGCCTCGCTGCTAGCTGAATGTTGCTGTCTGTGGCGCCGGACTTGCAGCGCTACAGCCCATCTATGCCTACCATTTCTTTTTAGCGCCTCTGGTTAAATTTAAACTCGAAGTGGAACAAAATGGCGACGGCCAGGCCAAAACACAACATAGGCCTAGATAAAGACGCCCTGGTTAGGTCCCTGAGGGAATAACAAATATAATGGACAGAATGACTAGAATTTTAAGTCTGGGTCAAAAAGTGGCTATATTCATGATTCTAGCATGTCAAATAATCAGTATAGGCTTACTCGTGTTTTATACAACAGTCACCAGTGATGCCTGGTAACTAATTTAGCTTTAACTGCAATATATGTCTAGATACAGTATACAGGGCCCGCCCTACCACTTTGCGATTTCGCAATTGATAGGGGCGGATCCAGGATTTGAAAAAGGGGGGATTTGGCGCAAGATTTTTTGGCAGATTTAGGCCAATTTAGGGGGCTTTTTACAGACGTCGCTTTGTCGATTGCGATATCTCGGCCGTTTATTTATCAATGTCGCTCAAAATTGATAAAACCCTTCTATCGCATACTCCTGTACAAAACCAAAAGCAGTATCTGCTTACTTGTAAAGTAAGCATATATATACTGTCTTTTGGCTTTGAACATTAACATATGTAGGCCTACACAATATAATTATTATTCTGCAACAATAAAATAAACTAGTAGCTCCTACGTCAACAAGTACATGTACTGTCATCCTATATGTCTTTATCTAGACGCTAGTTCCCAGAAGGTACAAACGGACTTATCGTGACATTAGACTTGTGCATGCCTACTGCCGGGGCCTACTGCCAGCGTGGTGCAGTAGGCCCGCGCCCCATTGTAGGCCTACTCTACGAAGTGGGAATATCAGATTGTTCACTTGTTCTTATTTATTATTTATACATTAATCTTGACAATATCACGGATGGATATTGTCACCCAGTAGCAATGTATAAGCCTCCTCAGGCAAGCCCTACAATAGGTTATTACAATTAAAAGGTCTATATCATTCCTGTTATATAGCCTCATATTTTATAACTATAGTCTGGGGGGGGGGGGGGGTAATAATTTGAACTAAAAGGCAAAGTAGAATCGTGGAGATAGTGGAAAATACCCGCATTCTATATGGGCAATTTCACATAAAGGGTGCATTTAGGAAAAATTGAAACTTTACGCAATTTTTTAGCAAATACTGCTAGATATTGATATGAAACATTTTTTATTTTAACAAGGGTTGTATGGGGAAACAACAGACCAAGTTTTATAAAGTTTTGTCAATTATTTTTTCATGAATCAGTGGTATTTATGTTATTTTCAACACATTCTGCAGTCTCATCCCGGAATTGTCTTCATAGGAGGGTTTTTCTATTCCAGATATGCATCTAACACACAAATAAAGTTTTATTTGTGGTATGGTTATTGGTCTTACGAGTTAAACGACACATGTTTGACAAAAATCGAGTCACAAAATCTGATTTTATGTGTATTTATTGAGTTTAAAGTATTTTTCATTAAAAGTTTTTTCATTTTTTCCCGCCAGTACATCAATGCCCAGCTTGAACTATCTACATATATATAGACATTTAATTACTCTTTTGAATAGGTCTGGTGGTTATATATGGCATACAAATACTTGATGTTACATTGCCAGCTTCTTTTGTTGGTGAAAATTGGATAGAATCAAAAGGTTTCTTCTTTCCATCAGATGGAAACCTGATCATATCATATAGATCATTCCAAGATTGGGATTTGGAAAGTGGGAATGCCATACAAAAACTGATCGCTGATTAACATTAGCAAATTAATTAGAATTACCTGTATGTATGTGAAAATTCCGTTAAAATAATGTCCCCTCCAGTACATCACTATTCAAGATCCACGCAGTGTGTTTTTCTAAGATATATTATTATTGCAATATAACCTGCCTCTTTGAGCCCCCACGTGGATATTAATTGGAAATTCATGTTACAACAACCACATATTTATACATTTTTAGATAAAAATAGTGTTAAATTAGAATTGTCCCCTCCAGTACATAATATCAATATTTAGTATTCTTTGTGTGATAAGACATAATTTTTGTAATTTACTGATCTATATTGGTAATTATGTATTATTATAATAAAGCCTTCGTTAATGGCAGCCACTAGACACCAACAAATTGATATTTAATAAAAATACATATATGTATATCATTAATGAATAAGTTGTAACCAAAAAATATTTTGTGGGTGTTTCCTTTGTACATTTTTAAATCAATATTAGCATGTTAATGTAATTTCTTCACTGTTCTGACTTACAAGACCTACTAGTACAATATATATACATTTATGGCGTATATATCATCAAACAAATGTGCTCTATATTGTCTATAATAGGCTGCCAGTACACTGCGTACTGGAGGGGACAGAACGTATGTAACACTAAAAGTGTAATTACTCAGGTATAGAACTTGTGGTATTTTTCATGCTTGTCAAGCGATTTAAGCGGTTTGTACCGATGCACAATCTACTAGACTACTTGAATTAAAAAAAAATGTGTTTGTAGCAGCTGGGTCCTTTTGCTTCACCAAACCATAAAAGTTTCGCTTTGGCGGCCCCACTCCTGTGGACCTTGACGATGCTGCACATGCGGATGGGTGGATAATGTTTGCTCAGCGAACCATGATGACCCGCCTACTTTAAAATGGATTTAATAGTTTGAGTGTATGATTGTCATATACATTTTCTATTGCAAAAAATGAGTTTAAATGTCTTGTTGACTTTCAAAATATGACCAGAAATGAGAACTACATACTATCTAATGCCCCTGTTCATTATCCACCCAGGAGGTGGTTTCACTACAGGTTATATGCTAGGATATAAAATTATGTCATGTCTTATAACATGGCCCCAGCCCCCATATATATAATAGTTGATAGCGCACATGTCACTGGTACATGATGTAGGATCTTACAATGCTCAAGTTGGCGCAGCGTTGTATGGCCTTAATTTACTATGCCTGATAGTGATATCTGACAAACCATGCCAAATAGCCAGATAATTAATTGATATAATATAAAATGTGAGGTTTTAAGGAGGGCAAGGCTAAGCAGATCGTTTGATATAGCTAGACTATAACTATAAAAAATTGTGAGGTTTGAGAAAGTGTTACCAGCATACCAGTTATATTCATAAAATATACATGTATGCCTCGAAAAACTTCCAAATCTATCAGGTTCAAAATGGCCAACTGATATATCTAGCAAATATTGCCGTCTACAGCAATCAACCAAGGGCAGCTGCAGCCTCCTCGTATCTGGCCATAATCTTCGAGCGGATTGCCAGTGGCGTACCCTGGCTCCTCCGCTCAACAGCGGAGCCGATGCAGCACCCGCATCAGTGCTGGCGCTGATGTAGGCTGTGGTAGCCTTAAATAACCGGCAATAGCGTGTTTGACATTATGTCTCTCACGAGGGATGAATGGAGTTACCCAGAGGGAGTTATCCTTCCTATTGTTACTCTAGGGACTATCCGACCCGAGGATAGCGGAGCTGCGCAAAATGCCACAGAGTTTCAGCATTAAATTGCACAGACAAAACTCAAGTCTCCGGTCGTCTGGCCATATCTGGGGGTATATCCCCTAGACATGCTCAGAACCCCTTATCGGGCGAGCGAAGGAAAACGCTCTCAATAACCCACCATGCCCTATCACCCCCACCCTCACATCATCATCTGTACATCATTCATCTCATCAATTGACTACAACGTTTTTATCGTATTACAATGTCACTTAAAAGACCTTTTGTGCCGAATAGATTTACTACTACAGCAAATATTGCCAGACAGCTAGACCATAGAATAAGAAAACAAAATGTGAGGTTTTAGGGATCGAGGGAAATGCCCTGAAAAATTTTCAACTCCCATCAATTTCAAAATTACCCTGATAACATCACAGTATTGGCCCAATAAAATGGTTTAATTGGGCCTGATTATCATTATCTCTTGCACATTGGTGCTGTTTTCAGCCAATACAGTTTATGATCTATATTCCGCATTGGACCAGTAATGGGCCAATAAAGGCAAAAAATGCAGTCGCATAATAACAATGGTTGAATACTGGATTTTAACCGCTGTTACTGCCGATAGCATCCTGTATAAAATAGGAATTGGCCTAATGAAGTCATGTTTAGGCCTACTTTAATATATGTGATATCTGCTAAAATGTGCCAGATAGTTCAAAGGTTATTATGCTAAAACAAAATGTGAGGTTTCAGAGAGATATTTTGGCAAATTAAAAATAGCCGATTATCGGGATATATGAAAAAAATCAAATTTAATAGGTCTTGTTATGAATACAAATATATCCCAGATTTGTAGATATAGGCCTAGGCTGGAGTGAGAGAACGGTATTGTTATATAAACATGATAAATTATTATTTGTACCATACTAAAATAGTTAACCAGTAATTGCTTTACCGTAGTAAAAACGTAGCTTGGTGTAAAATAATGGTAGGGCTATTGATGCATGCATGTAAATTTGTATTCAGTTTGAGGTATGTATTATTATTTTTTTAATTATATGTACCATTACATACAAAACTTTGTATCCAATTATATAAGCTCAAGATCTGCTGGAGTTAATATTATTTTTAAACCACTGTACATAAATATATTGTGTACGGTACATTAGCATAATAAAACAGTTACACTACAACTAAGTAACAAAGTAAAAAGAAAATGCTAGATTTCAGGGAGTGACAGCTGTGACCTAACAAATTTGAACTTGATCACATTCAAAATAGCAGACTTGCGGCAATTATTTAATTATTGAATATGCCTGATATCTGGCAAACTACGGTATGTTAGCTAGCTAGACCCTACAACAAGCTTATGCTCCTAACAGCCATGATGAAGTGAAGATAAGGGAGGAATATGCATTTGAAAATGGTTGTTTTCATTTATATACCTTGACAAATTTCAACTCTATCAAATGCAAGATGGCTGACTATTGCCCATTATTTACTATATGCTTGATATCAGGCAAAGCATCCCAGATATCTAGCCCAGTACTATAATTTATCCAACTCCCCCATGAAAGCCCGGAAAGTATTTTGTTGGCATATATATCCCTCCCTCAAACCTCATATTTTGTTTTATACCATACACCTCACATTTTGTTTTATAGTATAAAACAAAATGTCAGGTTTAAGGGAAGGATGTGCCAACAAAATGCTTTCTAGACTTTCGTGAGGGGGTTGGAATGGATACACTAACTGTCTCTGCGGTTATATTGGAATAATAGTAATGTAGATATTTGTAAACTATGACTGATGATGCTATTTTATCTCTTTCTAGTAGTTTACTTGTTATTCAGTTGAATTATTGAGTGATCATTCATGCTTACAGGTTTGTTATTGTTAAAAAAAATATGTCATCTCCAGTACATTTTATGATATTAGCTTGAACACCGTGACATTGTCCAAATTATGTCACAAAAATCAAAATTATTTTCCATTGTTTTTCCTTGATGGTGTTTAATACGATGCAGACAAATAGTTGCGGCCTTTACCCGTGATAAACCACTTAAACATAATTTTATTTTAGCAAAGCTTATACAATTATGCTACTTCAGCTCAATTTGAAAACAAAATGTTGATTAATAACAATATATATTGGAGCAAAATTAGAATATGAAATGTTGAGCAACATATCATGTTTTATTGATCTAAAGTATGCATTTATAGCACTTGTGATGTTGTTATTTCAACCGTTAAAAAAATGTCCCCTCCAGTACAGTTTGTCACACATATAATTGTGCAGAAGATTCGCATGAAAAAGCACTGTAAAAATGCGCAAAATATGTCATATATAGTATTCAAGCTATATGTGTATATTTACTTGATGTCAGCGCACTAATTTGTTGAGCTGTCGAAGTAAATGCTGTACAATTCATACTTGAGTGTATTGCAAAATTTAATTTGTCACATTTCAAATGAATATCAAATCTATATACATGTGAAATACGGGTACAACACATAGTGATCTTCCCTTTAGAAACACGACAATAAAAAAAAAAAAAAATTAGGGGTTAGGATTTTCAAATCACCTACATTATTAGCATTTGAGCAGAGACTAATGATTGTTGAAACAAATGTCCCCTCCAGTACACGCAAAAACAGCATACATTTCACAAGTCAATATCCTTATTCATGGGCATAATTAAGCTCTGGAAATTTAACTGATGTTGGGGAATGACATCGCGCTGTCAAAAGAAATTATCATACATGGAAGGTTTTTATTTTTGACATGCTATGAGACTTTTTGTGTGCCCTTTACGTGAAATTGCCCATATATAGAACTATGCCTACAAATTTGTCATGCATATATGAGCATGTATTATGAACACTTAGGCCTATATATCAGTATATATAAGGGACGCACCATTTGATTTCTGGGGGGGGGGCCTAGATTATTTTTGAAAAAAAATGTTTGTTTTCAAATTTCTGTAAAAAAAAATATATGCTGAAAACTTGTACATAAAAAAATAATATGTTGAAAGATTGTGCCAAAAAAAATTGTTGATAATTTTAATTGTTGATTATTTTTGAAGAGGCTCATCAAAGTGCAATTTAAAATAAAAGACTAATACAAGGAATAATTGGAGCGCAAAATATTTCTAGGAAAATTCTCAAGATCACTACAAGGTATTATTTAACAGTGAAATTGGACGCGGCTTTACTGATGTATTTTTTGTTTGTTTATGGTCAGCTCTTTGTCTATTAAAGAATGTGATATTTTTCTATTTTTTTGCGAATGTTTAGAGCGGGTTCGAGTATTTCCGAACACCTAAGCCGCTGCACTTGATGTCTGATGTCCCCATTTGTCTATCAGCTCCCCACGTGACATCAGTTGATGAATGAAACTATGATTGATGACGTAATTAACCACGTGCACGGCCATTCATGAATCTGAAAGTTGTACAGGAAGTTGTAGTACCCAAGGTAACGGCGGGTATACTCGAAATAGAGGGGGTAATGTCGAACACCAAGTAGGGTATAATCGAACACCCACCTATTTTTTAATTTAAAGAGAAAATAACCAGTTTAGAAGCAGGAACATGCGCAGTATACTCAAATATGATAGAAATATAATCAATGCCAATTGCAATTCGTCCACAAAAAAAATATAAAACAATTTTTTTTTAGGAAATGCCACTGTTCGAGATTACCCGAATCTGTTGAAATGTGAGATTTTTTTTCATAGTTTCCTTCCTATTACTTTTCAAACCCACATAGTAACGTCACAACCGTTTGCAGGCCTACAAATCGCTCCATTGATGTATTTCCTTTCACAATGACGCATTCGCTGTGAAACTGTGGTGTAGGCTATAGGCCTAGTGTTCGTAATTAGACAAAACCAAATTAATTGATGGGTCTATTTCCGAACACGTCCCAAATGATAAGGCTATCATGACCATTGCCTGGCGAGCCAGGCCAATTTCATTTATGGCCGGGTATTGGCCAAGGTTCTTAGTCACGTGACCATCATGCCTGTGCTATTGAGGTCAGTGAATTATTTTCTGGGCCAAGTCATAGGAAATGCGTCAAAGGGGAGATACAATACTGTGAACAACTCTTCATCCATGGAAGTGACCTTTCAAAAATGTCTGAAATCGGGGATTACCCTATTTTCATCTAAAAATAGCAACAAGTCACAAACATTCGCCACTGGGGCATACCAGAGGCTACATGAAGCTCGGCCACGCCGCATAGTGTGGCTCTGGGAACCAGAGTATCATGACCAAAAATTGTTGTTTGATGTTTTTATATCTAGGAGGTGCATTGCAAGGTACATTTTCCCATATAAATACCTTCCATTACCTTCCGTGTAATTACCTTAATTTTTAAAGACTTGTCTACTTTACGACATTTTGAAAGTGACTTTTTAAAATAGCAAAATTAATGGATATGAAATTGGTCCATTATAACGGTGCGTGACAGAACAGTCACGCACAACGAGCAGCTCTGCCTGACACAATTTATTCATGTCTAGCCAGCAACGGGATGAAATATATTGGCAATGTTCGGAAATACTCCCCGTTCGGAAATACCCGAACCCGCTCTACAACATAGTATTCAAGTCATAGTTGTTTGCGTCCTAGTTTGAAGACAACAGATCGCCAAATGATGCGTACAGATTATGCTGCTTCTAGAATGAAAGGTGAGTCAAAATAAATATTTATTAAGTAGACCCTTAATACAGCCACAGTTACTGTATGTATGTCAGAGACTGACCTTCATCAAGGTCAGTGCATGACATTTGTCAACATACCTAATTAAATATGAACTGTCACAAAAAATATGTTTTATTTTTTTTCCAGGGACAAAAAAAATGTTTGTTTCAAGGTCGGTGCTAAAAAAATAAATTGTGTGCTAATTTTTCAGAAAAAAAACAGTACTGAAAGTAATAATCTAGCCCCCCCCCCCCCCCAGAAATCAAATGGTGCGTCCCTAATGACTTATGCTTAGAGAACTAACATTTATCAACATAAGGGACCTAAATTCACAAGGCGCTTATGTTCATGATGTTACACAATGTTGAAGTAGGTCTACTCAGTGCCCTCATTATCGTTATTGTACCACATATTAAGATATATTATCTGTGCCGTAAGGGGGATCTGGGAACTATCATTATGGTAACACATACTACTGTTATGCCTACTTAGTGCCCCCATGGAACTCTCACTAACACATGTATATTATAACATAAATACTCAGTGACCTGTCGGAATTATCACTACCACATTGTCACAACATAAATAGTCAGTGCCTTCATTTGATTTGATCTTACTGTGACCTTCATATGATCTGGCCATGACCTTAGAGTAGCACCCATATGAAGTCCAGCCATAACCCGTCACATTGTTTACTTGGGTTGGGCTTCATCAGATGTAGTTAAAGTAGGTCTAGGGGAGACTGGGGCACCTTGAGACGGAAAAATTCAAACACGCCAAACATAGATTTAATTTTATAAATTGAATATTTTGACGACACATATGGATACAGCATCCAGTGGGGTATATTTGAGCAAGAGATGAAAATTATCAGAAATGTGTAACCTTACATTTTTTAACAAAACAGATTTTCAAAAAAGTGTCTCAATGTACCCCGTACTCGGGCACTTTGAGACACCACATGGGATACCTTGAGACGCCAAATTAGGTATCTGAAAACAACGTGGATCTAACTGAAATCAAGATTTGAATACTACATATACCTGTAGCTGAAGCCTACAGTTGGCTAATGTTAGATGTTGCAGTAAAATATGTGCCTGAAAAAAAGTGGGGGCACCTTGAGACACTTTCGGGGCACCTTGAGACAGACTTGGGGCACCTTAAGACAATTTTGGGGCACATTGAGCAGCGTCTCAAGGTGCCCCACTCTGACTGACCCCACATCTGATATCAAAGTTTGTGTGTGGGGTGTATTTGATCCAAACCATTATACATAAGTTATAAAGTGATAACACAGGTGTAGGATACCACCAAAATCATAGGGAAATCAAGTATTATGTGATCTATAGAACCAAATATTGATCATCCCAAAAATCTACTTTTCATGTAAAAAATTGACCTAAGCTTACATGCATGCCAAGGATGTCCAAAAGCCATTAGCAATATGGTGGAAAATTGAAACTGGTTAGTTTTGGTATCATTGACCAGATGGAGCACAAAACGCAAAATAATATCTGTGTCAAACAGGCCTGTCTCATGGTGCCCCATGTCTCAAGGTGCCCCAGTCTCCCCTACTGGTCATTGGTCAAATCATAGCTATCAAATGTTTTTTTTTATCCATTTCTGACATAGGGGTGTATCAGACTTTTAAAAGGGTGATTTGATTGGGGTAAAACCCCTCCAACCCTCACATTACCCCCTGTAACCTCTTGTGGCGTTTCAATATAGCTCCTTGCTGGGGTTTAGGCGGGTCTTGGCCATTATAAACATCTGAAGTGAACAGAATTGTAAAAAACAAGCTATTTTTACCCGTTTTAAGCTGATTTGACCTTGCTGTAACTTTCAAATGACCTATAGATGACCTTGCCATAACCTTAAGTGACTCCCCTGTGTGAACGCCAGACATCAGTGATCAGGGTGTTTTCCACTGTGACAATGGCCTGGGGGAAGAAATGTGACGTAACAATAGTTCAATGAGGCACTTCACTGTCTGAATATATTAGAAGGGCAACATGACGCAAGGTCTGAAGGGCAACATGGCGCATATGAAGGGCAACATGGCGCACATGAAGGGCAACATGGGGCTCACAAAAGGCAACATGGCGCTGCGCCATGTTAGAAATTATTATATAAATTATCTAAACGGATGGGAAACGAATCATTAACTGAATGTTCTATATCCCGCTATAATGATTTACGATTTGTCTGTGAGCCGTTTTGAATCAATCTAAGATGACCAGTACTGGTAAAGTACTCGTTAAAAGTACTTTCATTTTTAAAAGCACCTGAGCACAAGCACGAGTACAAGTACTTTTTAAAAGCACGAGCACCGAGTACCGACGAGCACTGCAAAATCGGTACTCGAGCACCAAAGTATCGAAGTATCGAAGTACTTTGACCCCAAGCCTGTTAGCTGCACGACAGCCTTGGTCCGTATACTCGTATAATTTACGATATATCGTAAGCTTAGGTTTACCAATACGAAGCCTACGATATATCGTAACTTGCACAAGCATAAAAGAAATGGTTAGATGAAACACTGCTTTATCAGTTGTATTTAAAGTAGGCATGCTGGCCATTAGTCAAAATATAATAATCAGTGTGTTATTATTTAGGTCCATTTCTGCCATGTCAGACAGAGGTGACATAATGGTGATATAATGGGGTATGACCCTTAAAACCCATTTATTACCCCTGAATCATTTTGGGGCGTTTCTTGGTATAGGTCTGTGCTGCGGTCTAGGTGGCTTTCAATCTCAAGTGACTTCTCAGGTGAACCTGTGAACAGCATCATAGTAAAAGCAGCAAAAATAAGCTATTTTCACTTGTTTTGAGTTGATTTGACCTTGCTGTGACCTTGGGATGACTTTGTCATTACCTCCGGGTAACACCCATGTCAAGGCTAACCCAAGGCTAGCCCATGTCAATATGTGTACTTATGTTGGGCTTTATCAGATGTAATTAATGTATACTGGCCATTGGTCAAAACAATCCGTGTCTTAGGCCGTTTTGGTCCAATTCTGCCATTTCGGACAGGGGTGACCAAAGGGTGATTAGATTGCGGTAAAAACCCTCCAACTCTTATATTACCCCCAAAACTTGGTATAGGTTGTTTTAGTACAGGTCGGTGTTGGAGTCTGGGTAGGTTTCAAGCCACCATAGACATCATGCACATAATTGTAGCAAAAATAACCAAAATAAGCTATTTTCAACCATTTTCAGCTGATTTGACTTTGCTGTGACCCTGAGATGACATTACCATGACCTTGGAGTAACTCCACTATGAAACCCAACCCCAATTCATGTCACCATGTGTACTTGGTTTGAGGTCAGGTCGATTTATTGGAAGTAGGGCCTACTTGCCATTGGTCCAAATACCGGCATACATCTATTTTTAAATATTTTTGGAACTGCCATATTAGACTGGGGTGACACAATTGTGATTTGAGGAGGGGGTTGGGGTGAAAACCCTTAAACCCTTATTTCACCCCTATAACCTCTCTGGGTGTTTTGATATAGGTCCGTGTTGAGGTCTAGGTCAATTTCAAGCCATCATAGGCATCTTAAGTGAACATAATTGTAGCAAAAAACAACAAAATAAAGCTATTTTCAACGGTTTTGAGCTTATTTTACCTTGCTGTGACCTTGAGATGACCTTCGTATGACATTGGGGTAACTCCAACATAAAGCCTAATCCCAACCCAAGTCACCATGTGTACTTGGGTTGGTTTCCGGCCGATTTATTAGAAGTGCTGGCCATCGGTCGAAATATATATATTTTTATATATTTTTGGACTATTTCTGCCGGAACAAACAGGAGTGACACAAGGGTGATTTGATGGGGGTAAAAACCCTCCAACCCTTATATCACCCCTGTGACTTCTCTGGGTGTTTTGGTATAGGTCCGTGTTGAAGTCTAGGTTGGTTTTAAGCCATCATAGACATCTCAAGTGAACATAATTGTAGGAAAAACAACAATATTAAGCTATTTTCAACCATATTGAGCTGATTTGACCTTGTCGTGACCTTGAGCTGACCTTGCCATGACCTTGGGGTAACTCCACGATGAAGCCTGACCCCAAACCATGTCACGATGTGTGACCTACTTTGGTTGGGCTCCGGACGATTTATTGTAAGTGCTGGCCATTGGTCCATATATATATATTTTTTAAATATTTTAGGACCTTTTTTGCTAGATCAGAGAGGGGTGACACAAGGGTGATTTGATGGGGGTGAAAACTCTCGAACCCTCATATTACCTCTATAAGCTCTCGGGGTGTTTTGGTATAGGTCCGTATTGAAGTCTAGGTAGGTTTCAAGCCATCATACACATTTCAAGTAAATATAATTGTAGAAAAACTACAAAAATAAGCTATTTTCGACCGTTTCGAGCTGATTTGACCTTGCTGTGACCTTGAGATGACCTTACCATGACCTTGGGGTAACTCCCATATGAAGCCCAACCTCAACCCATGTCACCATGTGTATTTGGGTTGGGTTCCGACCGATTTGTTAGAAGTGTTGGGCATTAGTCAAAATGTCTATTTTTTAAATATTTTTCAGACAAAACCCCTTGCCACTCACAGTGTGTAAATGCCACATTTTGATACCACTCTAAGGGTTAAAACATGGCTCGTCGTCCCCATATAAATAGAGCACCCATTTATGATCGATGATATGTTAAGAAAATATGCAGTTTACATTTATGTAGAGCCAAACATTTGGTAACTGAGTTGAGTATTTTTTGGGTTGGTAACTGAGTTGAAATAAGGATTTTTGCTAATCCCGTCAAAATTTCTTAAATTTTTAGCAGTTTTGAGGTACCATTGTTTAGTATTATGCTTCAATAAGGATATCACGTTTAAAAGTGTGATGTGAAGCTAAACAAAGTAACATCATTTTTGAAATAGTTTGGATTTGGTACCGGAGTAGTAAGTGGATTTTGCATTTTTTTTTAAATGACGTTTTTAAAACGAAAAAAAAATTTCTAGCGCAGCCAGTGACTTTTTTATGCTCTATTGGGATCAGTGCACCAAACCTATCAAGTAGTTTTCCTCCTCTTTGATCACTGCCACTGCCATTTTTGATGCTACAAAATTACCCCAATTTTTTGTTTTACCCATATGCTGATATAGTGATAGCAAATTCGTCTTTAAATACAAGGATGATTCATTGATAGAGGGTGTATGTATTTTATTTAAAATACTCAGAGGAATGAATACCACTTCGTGTTGGAGACATTTTTTCGCAAATTGATGATTTATCCGATACGGTAAGTGAAGAGTTTATTTTACCGTCTTGTCTTATATCAATGGATGTAACTGTTGCTTATTGGAGAATGCCAGTCATCATGATTGCAAAATGCCGGAAGATTATTATTCATTAATTTATAACAAAATTCAAGGGTTTGATATTCAAAAATATCATTTATCTTTGGTAATTTCAATGTTTTAAATATTGGTTCAGTAGGCCTATGTGCATTGTACTGCCTAAAGTAATTGACCTGACAGTTTTTTTTCTGAATTTTCAATATCCTATCTGAATTAAATCCCCATGGAAGAATCTCACAGTTCAAATGTGGTATTAGTCAATCCCTGCAAGCAATTTTACATTGTATAATAATAACGTCCCCACAACGTACAACATTCGTACTTGGGACGTGAACCCCCATTTACGTTCTTAGAACGTTAAGCATAAATTTAACGTTATCGGGACGTTCTGGGGACGTTAGGGTAATTATGACTACGTCCTTAGCACGTCCTCGTTACGTTCATCCATGAATGATGAGACCGGGACCTTAACGAACGTTATATCACGTACAGTGTTTGCAAGGATTAGGGTGTTGTAGATATTCAGTAGGGGCCTAGTAGGCCTACATTCTGTGGTATATAATTTTTAAATCTATTTATGACGCATATAGCCTACTGTTCTAGAAATTGTGTTTACAATTAAATTTATGTGTTCTTACCGTGTAAAATGTTTATCTATTTTAATACGGTACCCAAAAAATAAAAAGAATTCGAGCATTCCAGTTTGATATTGTTTATATGTAGATTTGGAATTTGTGCATTCCTCCCAGGCATGTAGAACAACTTATATTTAGATTTCTTTACATTAAAGGGACTAGCCCAGGTCTAAAATCATCAAAAAATCGGTGATTTTATTTTGGCTTCTTAATATGACCATATGATGTAAACATGTTCATAGACTAGAACTGCAAATTTTTATAATTTTTGTGCTGCGCATTCTCCAGTTAGGCTAGATATAGAGACGAAATTCCCGTATTTCTTATTTTTGACATGGTTGTCAATAATTAGAAATCAGGAAGTTCGTCTCTATATCTAGCCTAACTGGTGAATGCGCAGTACAGAAATTAGAAAAAATTGCAGTTCTAGTCTATGGACATGTTTACATCATATGGTCATATTAAGAAGCCAAAATAAAATCTTCGATTTTTTGATGATTTTAGACCTGGGCTAGTCCCTTTAAGTGATAACTTGATGAGTTTTGCAAGCTCTTCAATAATATTGTCAGTAAAAAAGTGTTCTCCCCATGGCTGTACTCATCAATGTTGTGTTGTCAGCATAAACACTTGATTTAAATAATTATGCCACACGCCATTGATATGTCATTTGTATATAATATGATACAAATGGCCTAGGATTGAACCTTGGGGACAGCCGTGGCTATGTTTGCCACTGCCAGGGAGGATTTAACGCCATCAAGTTCTACAAATTGATTACGTTCAGACAGATAAGTTTTTAGTAGAGCCAGACAGGTGGCTCTGATGCCTTAGTAATTCAGTTTATGCAATAAAATTGTATGATCTAGGGTGTCGGAAGCTTCAGACAGATCTAAATATACATTTAGAGGAATTTCTTTGCTATCCATTTTTTTAATTACTCTGTCAATAACTTCAGCTGCAGCTAACTCAGTCAGATGTTTCCTGAAACTGTATTGGCTACCGTAGTATAAATTATTTTTATTAAAGAAATCATGAATTTGAATGGAGCCCCCTGCGGAGGGCTGGGATTGAGTGGCCGAGTGAGCCCTGTCCATAGGTAAAACACTCTGAGATGGACGTGTCCGTAGCACGGTAGTGTTTATTTGGGTTTGATATAGAGATGTACCTCGGCCGACGTTGTACTAATCATGCTAATGTTATACAAAAGTTTTGTGTTTGCCGGGTAGCCTACCCGTCACGACACAAATTCAGAACATCATAAATCTTTATAAGCTAGACAATTAAAAATTAAAAACATCAGTCAATATAATTAATTACTAGGCCTATTGATTAGCGTACACTGACTTCAGTTTCTAAGTTTTATGTTTAAAATAAAGCGACTATTGTTATTATATTGCTGGCCGGGTATACGCGTCCGTTTGTGATGCAAAAGCATACAAATAAAATGTTTATTTTATATCACACACTTAGTGTTGTGATTATTGTAAAAATGTGTGGCGAATGTGATGGTATAGAAATATAAAAGTGATAAGGTGAAGGGATATGTAGGGTCACGTCTGATCGTAAAGGTAAGTAGGCCCTCATTAAGACATTTAGTGACCAAAACGTGTTTCTATTTTTTTTAAACCACATTTTATTCAATATTTTTTATGCCTGACAAACCCAACAATAAACTCCCATTAAATTTGATGATATGTCACACACCTATATCGTTACCGGGTACTATAATTATTATATGTATATACATTCTAGAGATGACTCTGGGGAGCAAATGGTCTATGACTTATTTTGCATTTGGCTCAACTTTTTCGAATCCTGAACATACACACTTTCCTGTGATAAAAACAACGTAGACATCGGGTCAATTATTTAAAGTACATAATCAACCATAGCACACTCTTCAACCGATTGTAGTTGAAAATATTAAAACTCAAAAAGTGCAAACAATTAAAAAAAGGAAAATATTATATTTTAATACTTGTGATTATGACAATTGTGTACAATAAATGATTTTGTGTGTGTTATTTTAGTGATTGTAATCATCTATTTCTCAACGTGTGAACAGAGGATCTTGTAACTTAAGGTGGTTGTCTTTAATTGCAAATTACTATGACAAAGCTGCCCCTCCTTAACTATACTACCACTGAGAACAATGATCCACAGATATAACGTTAAAACCTTCCACAAAGGTACAAAAATGTGAAAATAGAGGTCTTGGCCTATGAACTATAATTATAAAAACGACAAAATCTAGCCTGGCATAGGCCTTCAACGTATTAAGATCTAACACACTTGAATTAGGTTAAAACATTTGGTTCTCAGCCAATATTTCAATTTGCTTCCAATATTATTTTGTTTGAATATAGGACCGATTAATAATGAGGGACTATTTGGCAGTTTTCTGTTGAAATGTGAGATTTTTTTTCATAGTTTCCTTCCTATTACTTTTCAAACCCACATAGTAACGTCACAACCGTTTGCAGGCCAAAAAATCGCTCCATTGATGTATTTCCTTTCGCAATGACGCATTCGCTGTGAAACTGTGGTGTAGGCTATAGGCCTAGTGTTCGTAATTAGACAAAACCAAATTAATTGATGGGTCTATTTCCGAACACGTCCCAAATGATAAGGCTATCATGACCATTGCCTGGCGAGCCAGGCCAATTTCATTTATGGCCGGGTATTGGCCAAGGTTCTTAGTCACGTGACCATCATGCCTGTGCTATTGAGGTCAGTGAATAATTTTCTGGGCCAAGTCATAGGAAATGCGTCAAAGGGGAGATACAATACTGTGAACAACTCTTCATCCATGGAAGTGACCTTTCAAAAATGTCTGAAATCGGGGATTACCATATTTTCATCTAAAAATAGCAACAAGTCACAAACATTCGCCACTGGGGCATACCAGAGGCTACATGAAGCTCGGCCACGCCGCGTAGTGTGGCTCTGGGAACCAGAGTATCATGACCAAAAATTGTTGTTTGATGTTTTTATATCTAGGAGGTGCATTGCAAGGTACATTTTCCCATATAAATACCTTCCATTACCTTCCGTGTAATTACCTTAATTTTTAAAGACTTGTCTACTTTACGACATTTTGAAAGTGACTTTTTAAAATAGCAAAATTAATGGATATGAAAATTGGTCCATTATAACGGTGCGTGACAGAACAGTCACGCACAACGAGCAGCTCTGCCTGACACAATTTATTCATGTCTAGCCAGCAACGGGATGAAATATATTGGCAATGTTCGGAAATACTCCCCGTTCGGAAATACCCGAACCCGCTCTACAACATAGTATTCAAGTCATAGTTGTTTGCGTCCTAGTTTGAAGACAACAGATCGCCAAATGATGCGTACAGATTATGCTGCTTCTAGAATGAAAGGTGAGTCAAAATAAATATTTATTAAGTAGACCCTTAATACAGCCACAGTTACTGTATGTATGTCAGAGACTGACCTTCATCAAGGTCAGTGCATGACATTTGTCAACATACTTAATTAAATATGAACTGTCACAAAAAATATGTTTTATTTTTTTTCCAGGGACAAAAAAAATGTTTGTTTCAAGGTCGGTGCTAAAAAAATAAATTGTGTGCTAATTTTTCAGAAAAAAAAACATAACTGAAAGTAATAATCTAGCCCCCCCCCCCCCAGAAATCAAATGGTGCGTCCCTAATGACTTATGCTTAGAGAACTAACATTTATCAACATAAGGGACCTAAATTCACAAGGCGCTTATGTTCATGATGTTACACAATGTTGAAGTAGGTCTACCCAGTGCCCTCATTATCGTTATTGTACCACATATTAAGATATATTATCTGTGCCGTAAGGGGGATCTGGGAACTATCATTATGGTAACACATACTACTGTTATGCCTACTTAGTGCCCCCATGGAACTCTCACTAACACATGTATATTATAACATAAATACTCAGTGACCTGTCGGAATTATCACTACCACATTGTCACAACATAAATAGTCAGTGCCTTCATTTGATTTGATCTTACTGTGACCTTCATATGATCTGGCCATGACCTTAGAGTAGCACCCATATGAAGTCCAGCCATAACCCGTCACATTGTTTACTTGGGTTGGGCTTCATCAGATGTAGTTAAAGTAGGTCTACTGGTCATTGGTCAAATCATAGCTATCAAATGTTTTTTTTTATCCATTTCTGACATAGGGGTGTATCAGACTTTTAAAAGGGTGATTTGATTGGGGTAAAACCCCTCCAACCCTTACATTACCCCCTGTAACCTCTTGTGGCGTTTCAATATAGCTCCTTGCTGGGGTTTAGGCGGGTCTTGGCCATTATAAACATCTGAAGTGAACAGAATTGTAAAAAAACAAGCTATTTTTACCCGTTTTAAGCTGATTTGACCTTGCTGTAACTTTCAAATGACCTATAGATGACCTTGCCATGACCTTAAGTGACTCCCCTGTGTGAACGCCAGACATCAGTGATCAGGGTGTTTTCCACTGTGACAATGGCCTGGGGGAAGAAATGTGACGTAACAATAGTTCAATGAGGCACTTCACTGTCTGAATATATTAGAAGGGCAACATGACGCAAGGTCTGAAGGGCAACATGGCGCATATGAAGGGCAACATGGCGCACATGAAGGGCAACATGGGGCTCACAAAAGGCAACATGGCGCTGCGCCATGTTAGAAATGGTTAGATGAAACACTGCTTTATCAGTTGTATTTAAAGTAGGCATGCTGGCCATTAGTCAAAATATAATAATCAGTGTGTTATTATTTAGGTCCATTTCTGCCATGTCAGACAGAGGTGACATAATGGTGATATAATGGGGTATGACCCTTAAAACCCATTTATTACCCCTGAATCATTTTGGGGCGTTTCTTGGTATAGGTCTGTGCTGCGGTCTAGGTGGCTTTCAATCTCAAGTGACTTCTCAGGTGAACCTGTGAACAGCATCATAGTAAAAGCAGCAAAAATAAGCTATTTTCACTTGTTTTGAGTTGATTTGACCTTGCTGTGACCTTGGGATGACTTTGTCATTACCTCCGGGTAACACCCATGTCAAGGCTAACCCAAGGCTAGCCCATGTCAATATGTGTACTTATGTTGGGCTTTATCAGATGTAATTAATGTATACTGGCCATTGGTCAAAACAATCCGTGTCTTAGGCCGTTTTGGTCCAATTCTGCCATTTCGGACAGGGGTGACCAAAGGGTGATTAGATTGCGGTAAAAACCCTCCAACTCTTATATTACCCCCAAGAACTTGGTATAGGTTGTTTTGGTACAGGTCGGTGTTGGAGTCTGGGTAGGTTTCAAGCCACCATAGACATCATGCACATAATTGTAGCAAAAATAACCAAAATAAGCTATTTTCAACCATTTTCAGCTGATTTGACTTTGCTGTGACCCTGAGATGACATTACCATGACCTTGGAGTAACTCCACTATGAAACCCAACCCCAATCCATGTCACCATGTGTACTTGGTTTGAGGTCAGGTCGATTTATTGGAAGTAGGGCCTACTTGCCATTGGTCCAAATACCGGCATACATCTATTTTTAAATATCTTTGGAACTGCCATATTAGACTGGGGTGACACAATTGTGATTTGAGGAGGGGGTTGGGGTGAAAACCCTTAAACCCTTATATCACCCCTATAACCTCTCTGGGTGTTTTGATATAGGTCCGTGTTGAGGTCTAGGTCAATTTCAAGCCATCATAGGCATCTTAAGTGAACATAATTGTAGCAAAAAACAACAAAATAAAGCTATTTTCAACGGTTTTGAGCTTATTTTACCTTGCTGTGACCTTGAGATGACCTTCGTATGACATTGGGGTAACTCCAGCATAAAGCCTAATCCCAACCCAAGTCACCATGTGTACTTGGGTTGGTTTCCGGCCGATTTATTGGAAGTGCTGGCCATCGGTCGAAATATATATATTTTTAAATATTTTTGGACTATTTCTGCCGGAACAAACAGGAGTGACACAAGGGTGATTTGATGGGGGTAAAAACCCTCCAACCCTTATATCACCCCTGTGACTTCTCTGGGTGTTTTGGTATAGGTCCGTGTTGAAGTCTAGGTTGGTTTCAAGCCATCATAGACATCTCAAGTGAACATAATTGTAGGAAAAACAACAATATTAAGCTATTTTCAACCATATTGAGCTGATTTGACCTTGTCGTGACCTTGAGCTGACCTTGCCATGACCTTGGGGTAACTCCACGATGAAGCCTGACCCCAAACCATGTCACGATGTGTGACCTACTTTGGTTGGGTTCCGGACGATTTATTGTAAGTGCTGGCCATTGGTCCATATATATATTTTTTAAATATTTTAGGACCTTTTTTGCTAGATCAGAGAGGGGTGACACAAGGGTGATTTGATGGGGGTGAAAACTCTCGAACCCTCATATTACCTCTATAAGCTCTCGGGGTGTTTTGGTATAGGTCCGTATTGAAGTCTAGGTAGGTTTCAAGCCATCATACACATTTAAAGTAAATATAATTGTAGAAAAACTACAAAAATAAGCTATTTTCGACCGTTTCGAGCTGATTTGACCTTGCTGTGACCTTGAGATGACCTTACCATGACCTTGGGGTAACTCCCATATGAAGCCCAACCTCAACCCATGTCACCATGTGTATTTGGGTTGGGTTCCGACCGATTTGTTAGAAGTGTTGGGCATTAGTCAAAATGTCTATTTTTTAAATATTTTTCAGACAAAACCCCTTGCCACTCACAGTGTGTAAATGCCACATTTTGATACCACTCTAAGGGTTAAAACATGGCTCGTTGTCCCCATATAAATAGAGCACCCATTTATGATCGATGATATGTTAAGAAAATATGCAGTTTACATTTATGTAGAGCCAAGCATTTGGTAACGGAGTTGAGTATTTTTTGGGTTGGTAACTGAGTTGAAATAAGGATTTTTGCTAATCCCGTCAAAATTTCTTAAATTTTTAGCAGTTTTGAGGTACCATTGTTTAGTATTATGCTTCAATAAGGATATCACGTTTAAAAGTGTGATGTGAAGCTAAACAAAGTAACATCATTTTTGAAATAGTTTGGATTTGGTAACGGAGTAATAAGTGGATTTTGCATTTTTTTTTAAATGACGTTTTTAAAACGAAAAAAATTTTTCTAGCGCAGCCAGTGACTTTTTTATGCTCTATTGGGATCAGTGCACCAAACCTATCAAGTAGTTTTCCTCCTCTTTGATCACTGCCACTGCCATTTTTGATGCTACAAAATTACCCCAATTTTTTGTTTTACCCATATGCTGATATAGTGATAGCAAATTCGTCTTTAAATACAAGGATGATTCATTGATAGAGGGTGTATGTATTTTATTTAAAATACTCAGAGGAATGAATACCACTTCGTGTTGGAGACATTTTTTCGCAAATTGATGATTTATCCGATACGGTAAGTAAAGAGTTTATTTTACCGTCTTGTCTTATATCAATGGATGTAACTGTTGCTTATTGGAGAATGCCAGTCATCATGATTGCAAAATGCCGGAAGATTATTATTCATTAATTTATAACAAAATTCAAGGGTTTGACATTCAAAAATATCATTTATCTTTGGTAATTTCAATGTTTTAAATATTGGTTCAGTAGGCCCATGTGCATTGTACTGCTTAAAGTAATTGACCTGACAGGTTTTTTTCTGAATTTTCAATATCCTATCTGAATTAAATCCCCATGGAAGAATCTCACAGTTCAAATGTGGTATTAGTCAATCCCTGCAAGCAATTTTACATTGTATAATAATAACGTCCCCACAACGTACAACATTCGTACTTGGGACGTGAACCCCCATTTACGTTCTTAGAACGTTAAGCATAAATTTAACGTTATCGGGACGTTCTGGGGATGTTAGGGTAATTATGACTACGTCCTTAGCACGTCCTCGTTACGTTTATCCATGAATGATGAGACCGGGACCTTAACGAACGTTATATTACGTACAGTGTTTGCAGGGATTAGGGTGTTGTAGATATTCAGTAGGGGCCTAGTAGGCCTACATTCTGTGGTATATAATTTTTAAATCTATTTATGACGCATATAGCCTACTGTTCTAGAAATTGTGTTTACAATTAAATTTATGTGTTCTTACCGTGTAAAATGTTTATCTATTTTAATACGGTACCCAAAAAATAAAAAGAATTCGAGCATTCCAGTTTGATATTGTTTATATGTAGATTTGGAATTTGTGCATTCCTCCCAGGCATGTAGAACAACTTATATTTAGATTTCTTTACATTAAGTGATAACTTGATGAGTTTTGCAAGCTCTTCAATAATATTGTCAGTAAAAAAGTGTTCTCCCATGGCTGTACTCATCAATGTTGTGTTGTCAGCATAAACACTTGATTTAAATAATTATGTCACACGCCATTGATATGTCATTTGTATATAATATGATACAACTGGCCTAGGATTGAACCTTGGGGACAGCCGTGGCTATGTTTGCCACTGCCAGGGAGGATTCAACGCCATCAAGTTCTACAAATTGATTACGTTTAGACAGATAAGTTTTTAGTAGAGCCAGACAGGTGGCTCTGATGCCATAGTAATTCAGTTTATGCAATAAAATTGTATGATCTAGGGTGTCGGAAGCTTCAGACAGATCTAAATATACATTTAGAGGAATTTCTTTGCTATCCATTTTTTTAATTACTCTGTCAATAACTTCAGCTGCAGCTAACTCAGTCAGATGTTTCCTGAAACTGTATTGGCTACCGTAGTATAAATTATTTTTATTAAAGAAATCATGAATTTGAATGGAGCCCCCTGCGGAGGGCTGGGATTGAGTGGCCGAGTGAGCCCTGTCCATAGGTAAAACACTCTGAGATGGACGTGTCCGTAGCACGGTAGTGTTTATTTGGGTTTGATATAGAGATGTACCTCGGCCGACGTTGTACTAATCATGCTAATGTTATACAAAAGTTTTGTGTTTGCCGGGTAGCCTACCCGTCACGACACAAATTCAGAACATCATAAATCTTTATAAGCTAGACAATTAAAAGTTAAAAACATCAGTCAATATAATTAATTACTAGGCCTATTGATTAGCGTACACTGACTTCAGTTTCTAAGTTTTATGTTTAAAATAAAGCGACTATTGTTATTATATTGCTGGCCGGGTATACGCGTCCGTTTGTGATGCAAAAGCATACAAATAAAATGTTTATTTTATATCACACACTTAGTGTTGTGATTATTGTAAAAATGTGTGGCGAATGTGATGGTATAGAAATATAAAAGTGATAAGGTGAAGGGATATGTAGGGTCACGTCTGATCGTAAAGGTAAGTAGGCCCTCATTAAGACATTTAGTGACCAAAACGTGTTTCTATTTTTTTTAAACCACATTTTATTCAATATTTTTTATGCCTGACAAACCCAACAATAAACTCCCATTAAATTTGATGATATGTCACACACCTATATCGTTACTGGGTACTATAATTATTATATGTATATACATTCTAGAGATGACTCTGGGGAGCAAATGGTCTATGACTTATTTTGCATTTGGCTCAACTTTTTCGAATCCTGAACATACACACTTTCCTGTGATAAAAACAACATAGACATCGGGTCAATTATTTAAAGTACATAATCAACCATAGCACACTCTTCAACCGATTGTAGTTGAAAATATTAAAACTCAAAAAGTGCAAACAATTAAAAAAAGGAAAATATTATATTTTAATACTTGTGATTATGACAATTGTGTACAATAAATGATTTTGTGTGTGTTATTTTAGTGATTGTAATCATCTATTTCTCAACGTGTGAACAGAGGATCTTGTAACTTAAGGTGGTTGTCTTTAATTGCAAATTACTATGACAAAGCTGCCCCTCTTTAACTATACTACCACTGAGAACTATGATCCACAGATATAACGTTAAAACCTTTCACAAAGGTACAAAAATGTGAAAATAGAGGTCTTGGCCTATGAACTATAATTATAAAAACGACAAAATCTAGCCTGGCATAGGCCTTCAACGTATTAAGATCTAACACACTTGAATTAGGTTAAAACATTTGGTTCTCAGCCAATATTTCAATTTGCTTCCAATATTATTTTGTTTGAATATAGGACCGATTAATAATGAGGGACTATTTGGCAGTTGCGTTGAGAGTAAAGTTTAAAAGACTTTGTACATGAATACAAACCATTGAACAAGCTACTGTATGTTTAAAGGAAAATAACTATTGGAATTCTATAATAAGCGGGGAATTTAAAACAAACTTTTAATGTGTTGCTCCCGATCGATCGGGTGGGAATTAGCCATTATTTACCAATGTCCCTATTATTCATGTTATTTGAAAATTTACTTTTCTTATCAGTTAGCTATAGCGTGATTAATGTACAGTAGGCATAGGCCTACATAGATTTGATTTGTATATTTTTTATCGGGTACTGTTCTTCAGTGCATCAATTATAACATCTATTTTAGCAGTAACATTCATAAAACTGCAAAATATATATTATTGACATAATACGCTTTTTGAGTTGCCAATAGAAGTGTCATTGCGATGTCTGCTATTTGTTTGGTTAATTTATGTTTTTATTATGTCTGGGAACTATTTACACTTGGTTGTCCTCTGGACAACCTTGGACATTTTATTCTATGAGGTTCAAGATCGAATTTAAGAGTCAAATGAGAAAAACAATCGAAATTTGTACTCAAATAAAAGCACACATCGACATATAAGTAGATTAAGCAAATTACTTGCAAAACGTTCCATTCACCAAGATGATAAAAAGGTAAAAATAGAGTTGAAAACGTTTTGAGGCCAAAAACGTAAACTTGGAAATTGTCATATGACATTTATTTTCAGCTCAAACGAAAGCTCACATCATCGTATGAGCATATACTACACGAGCTTAGAATTATTTCACTCAGCCAAGCCAATAAAGGCCAAAGAAAGGGTTAAAAGTTTAATTTTAGAGGTCAAAAAGGTACACATGTTATAATTGTCATAGAAGATACATGTTCAGCTAAACTAAGAGCTCTCGTCATCGTATAAACAGACATAACCCTAACAAACGTTTGAAAGTAACCAAGGTTATCAAAAGGTAAACGTGCAATTTTAGAAACCATTAAAAGGGTGAGAATGTGATTAGTAGTAATGTAGCTTAACCAATTCAACCATGTTCCTGAAGTGTGTGGATACAGGTATACATGTGGTGTTCTTAAAATACATAAGATCTATGTTTATTCACTGTAGCTTTAAATTACATATGACCTTTAGCAAGAGTATGATCACTTACAATGTTTCTAAATAGTGAACAAATGATGACTTTTCCGACTGAGTGATAGTCGATCTCAACTAATAATTCCACTCACTCATTCTTCCACTGAATGACTGACGATCTATATTGGTTTTATAGGTATGTTTCGGAAATGATTATTTGGACAGACTGATAAGTAAAAGGCGCTATAACTCTCCACCTTAACTTCATTTAACGGGGATAAAGTTGATTTGTGTAGATGATGGGCAATATTATTGGTGGATTAAGATATATTATTATCATCTAACTTCATCTCAGTACATATATTCCAATTATTTCATTCTAGGCAACGAATGTAATATATAACACCGAAAAATTATGACCTAACAATTGACACTTTTACCTTATAATACATAATTTAGCAAAGCATGGTGAGTGGGTATTTTAGTCAGTCTTCTATTTGTATACTGTTTTTACCACTCTTGACCTTTTGACCTCATAGAAAAAATGCTTGAAGTTGTCAAAGAGACAACTATTACTGGAAAATGTCCACGAATATCATATAAATACAAATCAACCATAAAACCTCGCAATCCGAAACATTTAAAACTTTGGTAATTTTACATTGAGTGGCAACTCGACCACACAACCAGATACATACATTGTCGTCATGTTCAAGTAGTAATATAAGTAGCCTAGACATTATCATGCGCCTTACATAAAATATGTGTAATGTGAGCTGCCCCATAGGTAGACCATATATATATGCATTTATGACCTGAATGTCACACATTAATCAGTTTAATTTGGTATCTAAAAATACATCAGAGTACACTTGGCAGATAATTAGGTTTTCCTTAGAATTTTCGTTAATTGGGACAATTGAGCCCATAATATTGTACAGATGGGGCTACGTCACATTTCCCCTATTCTCACTTTCAGCCTGATGTAGCAGGCTCGGGATTGGTCGGCTGTCCTGCTAAGAAATATCTAAACGACTGGCGCAATATGTGTCCACATCTCATGGAGGGGAGGTGTGGGTTTATGGAGATACCTGTGTGGCGAGTTGTCGGCAGTTGAAGACGCACCTGCTATATTTGTCTGTTGTGGACAACCAACACAGCGCTCTGTGTATCAAAACATTATGTATCCCGATTCCTAGACTGCTGTGCAAAGTCAAACCACAGTAGCTGCTGAATTTTCAAGTGAGCAGTTACTTCAATTTGTTTCGCACGCCAGTCCCAGTCCTTCCCGTCAGTCACCAGAGGGGGTGGAAATCGGCGCCTGTAGCTGGCACTTGAATGAGCTTGACGGATTCCGTGTTCGCAATTAAAAGAGGATGTAGCGGAGTAGAGGTATATTGTCATCAGTATAAATCTTTATCAGCACCATCACCACTATATTATATGTCCCAGTATCCTGGAGGGGAGAAGGATGAGGGGGGAGCTCACAATTATGACTGTCACTCGCCCATGGTCGAGGCCAGGATCACCCAGACGTTGAATAGCTGGGATCACAGACTAATGTTAGTCTCTGGCTGGGATGTCACCGATCTAGAATAACACGTGGGAGTAAATCATGTCACGGAATAATAACAGGTAGGTCCTATACTACAATGCAAAGAAAAAACAGCAGTAAAGCAAAACGACCCTGCTACTTTAATGACGACGTTGGCTATCCAGTAAACACAAGAACATTTGTATAACATTTGCACAATGTTGGACCAGCGTCGAAGGCGTTGGGCCGACGCTGCACAAATGTTATACAACTGTTTTGTGTTTGGTGGGTACACGTTACTTACGACACGAATTCAAAACATCACAAATATTTATTAGTTAGACAAAGTTAAAAACATCAGTCATAATATTTTAATAGTATTGCTTAGCCTACAATGACTTCAGTTTCTAAGATTTATGTTTAGAATAATGGCGATTACTATTCTTATATTAAAAGCTGGCCGGGTACGTTTGCGATGCGAAAGCATAGGCCTACAGATAAAGGGGATACAGTTATGTATGTATCGTCGTTAGAAATGTTGCAATATCCGTTCATTGAACTGAAGTGATATTTGAAACTCATAAATACAAATCACTGTGTTCTGTGACAATAATAGACCTATATATTTCTATTCTTTCATTCGACCTAATCCCACTTTTAACGATTTACACTAGGATGGTATACGACGATGCCGATATGGCTACAGCTTGACAGTAGGCCTATATTCAAACAAACACGATACGTTGACTCGATGTTGGTTAAATGTTGGACCAGCTTCGTAGACGGTTAGCCGATATTTAACCAACATCAAGTCAACGTGTTGTGTTGCGAGGATTGCGGTATGCGGAGTTATTTAATTTACCATATTTACTGATGGGGATGTAATATGAGACATATGGTAAAGTTACAAAGTGCAAGTTTAGAATATATACACTGACCAAGTGTACATTAATTTCAGCATCCAATTGTAATTGTGTAGAGCGGACTGCTTGGTTGACATTATCTAGTAGGCCTCTATGTCACTGATGGAGGGGGTGGAGGGTGGGTGGGGATTAAATATTACATCCATTAAACCTTTACCTACTCATGTAAACGTTATGATTCGTGTTTGTTTCATCCATTAAACCTTTACCTACTCATGTAAACGTTATGATTCGTGCTTGTTTCATCCATTAAACCTTTACCTACTCATGTAAACGTTATGATTTGTGTCTGTTTCATCCATTAAACCTTTACCTACTCATGTAAACGTTATGATTTGTGTTTGTTTCATCCATTAACCCTTTTAACACTGAACTCCTGGGCACACTTGCATCCCCACCGCTGAATTCCGGGGGGGGGGGGGGGTTGAACAAAAATAAGAAGATTTTGTAATCAGGTAATGTCAGATTTGTATGAAGACACCAGCAGGAACTTAGCTTATGAGCAAATAATAACATGAGAACGAGTTGTGCTTTACTGGTAGTTAACACCAAGGTCATGTCAAGGTCACATCGAGGTCATTTCAAGGTCAAACTCGCAAAAAGTATTGAAAATACGCACTTTTTAGCAATTTCAAGCTGTTCAGTGGTGCAGTCATCCATTAGAAAGGACTGATGGTGACACATACTTGGTCGGGTATCATTTCAGCACATATTTCTAGGGCAGTGCTGATATTGGGAGGGGTAATGCCCCCATGTTTGCCCTCATTACACCCCCATTCTTCAAGGCTCAATTGAACAAGCAAAATTACAATTATGCAGCAGCGTGTAGCATCAGCTTGAGCTTCCATCGCAAAAGATTGGTATATATTTGGGTATGGAGGTTGACATGGGTTCAGGTTGTGCTTTACTGCATGGATGCCGCCCAAAATAAAAGTGAAGGTTATGTCAAAGTCATGTAAAATGTCACGTTTATTAATTTATGGGTGATGTGTACTAAATGCGTGATGATTATATAGGTAATGCACAATGATTAGGTGTACAATCATGCAATCCGCACTGCTGCGATATCTGTCATATAAGTAATATTATAGCATTTAAGCATGATGATGATGCCAAAGGAAGGTATGGTTTGTTTTATTGTATTCTTTGATAACAGAAATAGAGGTTTGGTGAAAAAATCAAGTCTCTATCTCAATTATTGAGAAAGTTATGATAATTTTATTGATTTTGGCGGCCATTTTGAATTATTTGTTCCAAAAGAATCTTTTAAAAGAATGACGGCCCAGATATTATTATGGGATGCTATCCATGCACAATAAAAAGAGAAACAAACTTCTATCAGCAAAAACAAGGCTACCCTCATGATTATCGGACCACATTGATTTTACAGACAAGAATACGAAAAAAAAACACTCTGCACCCGAGTATACTCGGGGTCCGCGACAGGGAGACATCTTTTGCCCCCGAGTATACTCGGGGTCCGCGTTTAAAGGGTTAAACCTTTACCTACTCATGTAGACGTTATGATTTGTGTTTGTTTCATCCATTAAACCTTTACCTACTTATGTAAACGTTATGATTTGTGTCTGTTTCATCCATTAAACCTTTATCTACTCATGTAGACGTTATGATTTGTGTTTGTTGCATCCATTAAACCTTTACCTACTCATGTAGACGTTATGATTTGTGTTTGTTGCATCCATTAAACCTTTACCTACTCATGTAGACGTTATGATTTGTGTTTGTTGCATCCATTAAACCTTTACCCACTCATGTAGACGTTATGATTTGTGTTTGTTGCATCCATTAAACCTTTACCTATTCATGTAGACATTATGATTTGTGTTTGTTTCATCCATTAAACCTTTATCTACTCATGTAAACGTTATGATTTGTGTCTGTTTCATCCATTAAACCTTTATCTACTCATGTAAACGTTATGATTTGTGTCTGTTTCATCCATTAAACCTTTATCTACTCATGTAAACGTTATGATTTGTGTCTGTTTCATCCATTAAACCTTTATCTACTCATGTAGACGTTATGATTTGTGTTTGTTGCATCCATTAAACCTTTACCTACTCATGTAGACGTTATGATTTGTTTTTGTTGCATCCATTAAACCTTTACCTACTCATGTAGACGTTATGATTTGTGTCTGTTTCATCCATTAAACCTTTATCTACTCATGTGTACGTTATGATTTGTGTTTGTTTCATCCATTAACCCTTTATCTACTCATGTAGACGTTATGATTTGTGTTTGTTGCATCCATTAAACCTTTACCTACTCATGTAGACGTTATGATTTGTGTTTGTTTCATCCATTAAACCTTTACCTACTCATGTAGACGTTATGATTTGTGTTTGTTGCATCCATTAAACCTTTACCTATTCATGTAGACATTATGATTTGTGTTTGTTTCATCCATTAAACCTTTACCTATTCATGTGGACGTTATGATTGGTGTTTGTTTCATCCATTAAACCTTTACCTACTCATGTGTACGTTATGATTTGTGTTTGTTTCATCCATTAAACCTTTATCTACTCATGTAGACGTTATGACTTGTGTTTGTTTCATCCAATAAACCTTTACCTACTCATGTAAACGTTATGATTTGTGTGTGTTTCATCCATTAAACCTTTATCTACTCATGTAGACGTTATGATTTGTGTTTGTTTCATCCATTAAATCTTTAGCTACTCATGTAGACGTTGTGATTTGTGTCTGTTTCATCCATTAAACCTTTATCTACTCATGTAGACTTGTGTTTGTTTCATCCATTAAACCTTTACCTACTCATGTAAACGTTATGATTTGTGCTTGTTTCATCCATTAAACCTTTACCTACTCATGTAAACGTTATGATTTGTGTTTGTTTCATCCATTAAACCTTTACCTACTCATGTAAACGTTATCATTTGTGTTTGTTGCATCCATTAAACCTTCACCTACTAATGTAGACGTTATGATTTGTGTTAGTTTCATCCATTAAACCTTTATCTACTCATGTAGACGTTATGATTTGTGTTTGTTTCATCCATTAAACCTTTACCTACTCATGTAGACGTTATGATTTGTGTTTGTTTCATCCATTAAACCTTTATCTACTTATGTAAACGTTATGATTTGTGTTTGTTTCATCAATTAAACCTTTACCTACTCATGTAGAAGTTATGATTTGTGTTTGTTTCATCCATTATCCTTTATCTACTCATGTAGACGTTATGATTTGTGTTTGTTTCATCCATTAAACCTTTACCTACTCATGTAGACGTTATGATTTGTGTTTGTTTTACCCATTAACCCTTTACCTACTCATGTAAACGTTATGTTTTGTGTTTGTTTCATATATTAAACCTTTACCCACTCATGTAGACGTTATGATTTGTGTTTGTTTCACCCATTAACCCTTTACCTACTCATGTAAACGTTATGATTTGTGTTTGTTTCATCTACTAAACCTTTACCTACTCATGTAGACGTTATGATTTGTGTTTGTTTCATCCATTAACCCTTTACCTACTCATGTAAACGTTATGATTTGTGTTTGTTTCATCCATTAAACCTTTACCTACTCATATAGACGTTATGATTTGTGTTTGTTGCATCCATTAAACCTTTACCTACTCATGTAGACGTTTTGATTTGTGTTTGTTTCATCCATTAAACCTTTACCTACTCATGTAAACGTTATGATTTGTGTTTGTTTCATCCATTAAAACTTTGCCTACTCATGTAGACGTTATGATTTGTGTTTGTTTCATCCATTAACCCTTTACCTACTCATGTAAACGTTATGATTTGTGTTTGTTTCATCCATTAAACCTTTACCTACTCATGTAGACGTTATGATTTGTGTTTGTTTCATCCATTAAACCTTTATCTACTCATGTAGACGTTATGATTTGTATTTGTTGCATCTATTAAACCTTTACCTACTCGTGTAAACGTTATGATTTGTGTTTGTTTCATCCATTAAACCTTTACCTACTCATGTAGACGTTATGATTTGTATTTGTTGCATCTATTAAACCTTTACCTACTCATGTAGACGTTATGATTTGTATTTGTTGCATCTATTTAACCTTTATCTACTCGTGTAAACGTTATGATTTGTGTTTAATAACAAGCAATATTTGTTTTGATATTTTGCTCTCGTCAGCTTAGCGCTGACTACGGCATAGCCAGAGTTGAGCTGAACAGGTAGCAAAATTACCAATAATGATATAGATGACTTTTTTACTTGTTCAATTCGAAAATTTCAATAAAAGATATATTTGGTGTAAAATAAGAGCTATTTGTTATTGTGACTTGTTGGACCCATAATTAATAATAGTAATGCGTTACTAGCTGATGAAGGGTTAAACAATTAATCTAATTTAATTCATTTAATTTAAAGTTGTATAATTTAACAGTTAATTTTTTATTTAATCCACGGTTCACACCATAGCATGTCTACTAAAATCCTAAGGGCATACACATTCCTGTAAATATGTATTTATTACAAAACGGGGATTACATCGGGCAACTAAGACAAAAAACATCGAATTAATTATAAACCGTCAATAAAAAATCTGACCGCTTATTCAACATCAATTCATTCTGGTTCATCATTTTTTGAGGCAACAATTTCTATGATATTGGTGTGTAGACCAATAGTCCAATGGTGTATGAGCACCCGTCATCATGTTCATCAGCTGGCATGTTTTGTGCCAGGAGAGTCATATTATTGTAAATGTATTCATCGAGGATCCGGTCATTCTCAATATGATATGGATGATGGAGTCGGTTTCCTGTGTTCCCTTGCCAACTTGACGTGATGTATTTTGTCCTGACTCAGTAGGCCTTAACCAGTTTACGCGACCGACGTCGAACTAGTATCGGCAATGCCTGAACAAACGTCTCCTCCGTTGATTCAACATTTACTCAACATGCATTAACGTCTTGTGACTCGGTATGTCAAAACTAATAGGCAGGCAGGCTGGCAGGTAAACAGACAGGCGGGCGGGCGGGCAGGCAGGCAAGCAGGTAAACAGACATGCGGACAGGCAGGCAGGCAGGCAATAATTTGCAGGCAGGCAAGGAAGCAGGTAGGCGGGCAGGCAATAATTTATTATTGATATACATGGTATTCATAAGGAGCAGGTATATTTTACAACCACTAATGGCAGTAATATAATAATTATTATGAGTCTGATCAAGGCCGCCCAAGCATTATGAGTGGTCATACAAGCATTCACATAACGTTATTAAATGTAATAAGCGGAAGTCCCGGGATCTGACCTAACACTGATAGCTCGGGAAGGTAATCATTCTTTGTAACCTACTGGTTGGGATGTGTTTCTTATACTGAACAGGCGAGCCTTGACTCACGTGGCCTTTGAGTGATCGAGTCAATGCTTGCCTGTTCTGGGCAAATAATACCTCGATATAGCACCGCACAGTATATTCCTATCTGCATGATCTGCATGGTGGCCAGACGGGGTGAACAAAAACATAATTTAAAAAATGCCTTACTACCCGAACCCCATATATTAAGCAAATAGTAGGCATATAAACCTAAATGTGAGAGTCCCCGGCGACGTAGAGTAGGCTATTAGCAGTTGTGGAGTGAATTTAATATCCGGCATAATTCTAATTACCTTTTAAATTGATGACATTGTATTTTTTTATTGATGCATGGTTAACTCGATGTATTCAGACTGTTAAGAATACCATGTTAGTTATGTGGAATTGATCTATACCTTTATAGTATTGTTTCGGCGATCTAGCTTGTGTTAAAACAATCCCAGTGACGATATCCGCTACGGTAGCCTACTTTGCCCTTCTTCCTCCTCAAAAATAGATTCACACCACCCTGCTTTTGACAATCCAAAGTTGGTTGTGAAAAATGATATATTAGTATTATTACACCATAATCCATATTCTTTCCACTGATAATGATCTCTGTCATTGGTTTACACTTATCTCAATCGATGTGTGTCAAAACAAAGTACCAAGCAAGTCGATCCATCCCAGAAAACACGATACATTCACCCGAAGTTGGTACAATTTTGGGCCAGCGGTGTAGACGATGGACCAACATTGTACCAACAGTATGTGAACGTCTCGTGTTTGCTGGATTGTTTGTTTGATATTAGGCCAGCGTCGCAGACAGTGGTGGTTTATTCTCTCACTCGACTCTGTGCAGTGATTTTTCTCGTGCGGTATTGGAAAATACAGCACTCGTTCAATGAATAAGGTGTGAACGAGTGCTGTATTTTCCCATATCGCATTCAAATGACACCGTTTGCATATCATAGCAATTGTACATAGGTCAGCATCTCATATTTCTGAACCCTGATAGAGTTCACCTCTGACCTACATGTATATAATTATCATATCTTCTACGCGGGGAAATAATTACAATAATAGGCTGAAAGCATAGCTGCAGCTCTCTAATCATGCGTTATAATACAATGAAACAACTTAATTGGATTTACCAGTATTAGCTAGCATAAAGTGTGTCTCATTAATTCTCTAAGTGAATAGGTTACATACAGTTCAGAAAGTGTGACGTTTTATAAAATTGTATAACAAAAACATTTGTATCAAAGCGAGTTTGTTAGTTACTATTAGATCCGTTACATCCCGCATTTCGAGGATCCCTAAAATGGATATAAATTTAGCATTTATTGTATGTGTGTCTGCCCGACCACATCGTACAACCTTGGGACAAGAGGTGGGGTCTCAGGTGCAGTAGTTACATCTAATGCCTGTCATGCCGCAGCTCGCGGGTTTCGCCTTTGATATTCTTCAGGTTTCATAGAAACAAAATGTATATACCCCATCCGCTCGTAAAGATTAACTATTGTGAGGAGCCTCCGTGTCCGAGAGGTAGCTAACTCTGCCTCATACCGCAAGTGCTCGAATTTCGAATCTTGCATCTGGAGGGCAGTATCAACTGACTCATTTCACCGTCCTCAGGACATTCGGCCCAAGTCTCGTATTTTACCCCCTAATTTAAATTACAACTGAATGACGGTGGTGATTGGCTGTGACATGCTGAATCACTCTCCGATTGGTCGGAGGTAGAATACAAGACTTGGACCGTCCCATGACCCAATTTAGCCTGTGCACAAAGCCCACAGTTCTGCCATTCACGACCAAAAACGGCCTTTTTGTCTTTGTAGTGCAGTGTATAGTGTTAACGTTATAATATTTTATCATCAATTCTTGAAAGGGACACACATAAGAGTATCACACACTATGAATCGATTATCAAACCACAAGTCAATTTGACAATGATTAAATATTGAAATATTATTGTTGACACCATTATATAATATCATAACATTATGCGTATTAACTTTTGATACAAATTAGTATTTTGAAACATTTTTTTATTTTAAGCACTTTTCATTTATATTGTGGTATGGATAGGAAATTTCATTCACCATGTTAACGGGACGCTTATAATGAAAAACTTAACCCTTAAAGCGCTACAATAAATAATTTAAATTTTAACCCATTTGAAGATTTGTCTCGCCACCGCGACCCACAACTTGAAATGAGTGAAAATTATTCATATTTGCTTAATTTGAGGCAAAACATATGCAAATCTAAACACGCATTTCGTTCCCAATATCTGCGATTTAAACGGCTAATAAAATGGATTAAAAACGACTATAATAGTCGTGCTTAGCGGTGTAATTGTCTTCTCATAGATATAATATGAAACGTGTGTGCCCATGATATGTGATGTAATGCACAAGTGAGGGTCAGTACACGATAATTAGCCGCTAATTATGGACACAAATGCAGAAAATTGAATGTGCAACTACTATTGGCGCGGATGCAAACTATGTGAAACATGATAATTTGAATAATTTAAACCGTGCGATAATGAGCAGGCTTAAACGATCATTAACGGGTGCGCTCCAGCTTGAACACTCCCTTCCAAGACCAAGGTTTACATTTACTTTCATCATAAGTTACTAGTGAAAATATCACAAAATCACATTTCATATATGTCGTCCCCTCTGATCTAAAGGGTCCTATAAGTCACTCAAGATCATTTAACTACGAGGGTGAAATAGCATTAAAATATATCTCAAATCATGTTTGGGCAAGCAAACCACACATATAGATCATGTCTGTAGCAACACCAAGAAGAAGAAGCTATGTATTCGTGACCCATCACACTAGAAGGGCAGTAAGGTCAACATTTGCAAAATTGATTGTTTTAATAGATTTGATAATCACGCCCCTCTTGTTTCATAAACTGAAATCATTTTTTAAAAATATTTAGTACTTTTGATTTTATGAGATTTTTTACTTTTTAATTTTAGTTTTGTAATCACAAAGTAATTTAGTTGTTATTTTCATCTACTCGAAATTGTGTCTCGCTGACGCGATTCACAAGGGCGTGAAAATAATTCAGATTTGACAAAACGGAGGTAAATTATTCTGAAAAAACCCCTGATACAATCGGCACCGGCGGGTAAAGGGTTAAAATTAAAATAATGTCATAAATAATTTATAAACAGCCGCCTGGATGTACCTTCTTGCGTCATATTTTTTAACGAATGCGAGTTTCTTATATATTTTTTTTCCTTTTCGAACGTTATGATTTTTTTTTTAATATTTCGGAAAAAAAGCTGAACTTCAATCATGATTCAATCAATTCAGATTTATCATAAAATACTATAGGCCTACTCGGAGTCCGTCATAGAGAATAATATGTGGGAAATTATGACAGAACGGTGTTACGGCCGGGCATAAAGGGATAAACAATGAATGAATGAATGAATGAATGAATGAATAAATGAATGAATGAATGAATGAATGAATGAATGAATATATGATTGAATCAATCAATCAATCAATCAATCAATCAATCAATCAATCAATCAATCAATCAATAAATCAACGGACGGATGAATTAATGAATGAATGAATGAATGAATGATTGAATGAATGAATGAATGAATGAATCAATCAATCAATCAATCAATCAATCAATCAATCAATCAATCAATCAATCAATCAATCAATCAATCAATCAATCAATCAATCAATCAATCAATCAATCAATCAATCAATCAATCAATCAATCAATCAATCAATCAATCAATCAATCAATCAATCAATCAATCAATCAATAAATCAACGGACGGATGAATGAATGAATGAATGAATGAATGAATGAATGAATGAATGAATGAATGAATGAATGAATGAATGAATAAATGAATGAATGAATTAGTGAATGAATGAATGAATGAATGAATGAACGAACGAACGAATGAATGAATGAATGAATGAATGAATGAATGAATGAATGAATGAATAAATGAATGAATGAATGAATGAATGAATGAATAAATGAATGAATGAATGAATGAATGAATGAATGAATGAATGAATGAATGAATGAATGAATGAATGAATGAATAGGATTTTAGGTCGTTTTTGTAAACGTTTTTGTAAACATAAAGACTAAATAGGAATATAAAGTCGCTGACTAATTGATGGTCGCAGATATATATATCATTTACCACAATCAATTAATCAACACCGCAATTCAGTTTTTTATTGGTGTAGAATAGAATACAGGGCCCCTTCTACATATAAAGGGATACAATCCATGTACATGCAAAGGTTTACTCAGAGAAGTGACGTTGGACAGTGTTCAACCCGGGTGAACGAGCAATTGTTCTGATTGTAGAGTGGAGAACTGTAAGAAATTATAATGTAGATGGTGATGACGCAAAACATTAAAGTGGATTGTTTGACATCAAAATGGATTTAACAGCAGTGATCAGGGTTTAAATGAAGGTTGAAACAACGTTTTTAGTTACCGTCGATGCCTGGCCGGTTTGTGGACCAGCTAGCGGGAAAGCGACAACATTATAAATATGAGGCTACACTGTAATATTCATAACATTAATACAATTCCGTATTTTATGGGAAAAACCGCGTAGACATCGCTGCAATATTGGCTGAGAACTTCACCTAAGAAATGAATGCTTGTTCGTTCACCCGGGTTTGTGTGAGTAATTAAAAAAACGTGTGCAATTCATTATTTTTACTCTCTAGTATTTCTGAGCACATCGGGTTAATTTATTTATTGTATATGAAGATTATCTCAAATCACACCAAGCCTAATTAAGAAACCAACATTGTTCACAGATCTTATTCCAGGAGGACCGCTTGTTGACGTTGAGATATTAACGTATTTTTTGTTGTACGTCCGACACACTGAACGCACAATACATAGCTTGGGTGGTAATCTTTCTTGTGCGCTAATTCAGCGACGAGCTTTCTACAAAAGTGAAGCGTAAGCCTTGCTTAGGACATAATAATATAGTATTACTTGTGCGTAAGGAAATTCTCACGCTTACTAACTTATCATGGATATGATATTATTGACTACACGTGTGTATAAGATATTATTGACTACACGTGTGAGCCTTTATGCTATATCAATGAGTGAAATGGGTCAGAAAGGGATTGCACCAGGTACGTCTTTAACTCTTAAAGTGCTAAAATATTTTTTGTATTAATCATGGAGACCAAAAGGTTTTTCACTTTTAAAATAATCATAAATGTCTTAGTTGGCCCTTTCCGCTTCATTTGAATACCTGTGTTATAGGCTTACGGCCATTAGAATTTTTTTACTCTTACAGTGCGACAGCCCTGAATACAAGGCGCCGAGCTGCATATGCAGCTCGGGCAGAATAGCCTTGTATTCAGGGCTAACAGTGTGGGGATCGACTTTAGATGGCAGAATCTGACGTCTCCAAACGTCAGATTCTGACGTCAAAAGTCAAGCCCCGCACTGTAAGGGTTAAATATTATGGAATGGTACTCTTATTAGAGGTAGAGTGATTCGTGAACTTTGATTCGGCTTGAATGGTTTTAAATAAACAGTAAACTTTGTATGATTAATGAATCACTCCAATGGATATAAAAAACTGTATTGATTGATGTTCGTTTAATACTCCTAAGCATATTAAACGAAGAATACTGTTGACATTGCGGAATATTTCGCTGGTCGATTTTTTCTTATTTGCTCGACATTTTTTTTCGCTCGTCAATTTTTTTTTCGTTTGTCAAATTTTTGTTTTCGTTCGTGGATTTTGTTATATGCTCTACACTCATGAAGCATGTTTTTATTCTGAAACGAAAGAGGAGACCCATACGTAGAAGAAAACTCCTGGTAGATTCTGCCTCTGCCAGGAAAAGCCAAAATGTAGTAACTGCTTACTTTTGAAGTATACACTAACTGCCTTTTGACTTTACAAACAGAATTGATAACGTCAGTGCTCGCTGTCATCCAGTTGCGTCACCAATGCAGAGTGACCAAGGAAAGTAGGCCTAAATATATGGCCTCTATATGGCTCCTTGGTAAGACGAGTCAATGGCCTTGTTTGATGGAAACGTGTTAACAGTATTCAATTTACAAAATTATTGTAATATATCAATCGCCTTCCTCAAAGTCACCATTTTCAATGTAGAGTATTGTGTTGTAACGGTGTCCATGTTACGTTGTTGTGAATTGTGCAACAGAACATAACGTATTCCAGCTGTTTTGCAACAGAACATAACGTATTCCAGCTGTTGTATAGTCCCATACTTGCAGGCAGGCAGGCCTACCAGTTGCAAGTATGTGGACAAGGGATCTCTACTAGACGAATATGATAGACGTATTGGAACAATAAAGTAAAAGTGCTGAGGTCGGCGGTAGAGGTGCACGCTTCAATGCCCGGCATACACATGTATAAGTAAATCATGTGATCTCTATTCGTGTGTTTGATTGATTGACAAATTGTGCAAGGCTTTTTTACACAGCACAAAAAAACGTCTTATTAAACAACAATAAAAAAAGTGTTGAGGAGACTAAATTTTCTCACACAGCAAGTTCGCTGCAGTGCAGCGATTCCGAAATTGCCGTGTAAGAAAATGGGTCGAAGTCAGAAAAGAATCCCGATAAGAATACATCGTCCCCTTGAATATGAAAGGGTGTATCTACCACTTCACGTAGTGGCAGATACACCCTTTCATATCCAAGGGGACGAAATATCCAATGCGGTATTGAACATCTGTGAACGAACGAGCAGTACCAATCGATTAACGCCCGGTGAGTATTTTAGTTGGACCCACGCGCCTCCGGCACCCGTGGAGTTAAGCGGTTTTTACCCCCACAAGTCCACTCCAGGCACGATAAAGCGGTCTCAGCTGCCACTGGAAGTTGAGACATGCAGGGTCCGCACACCCGCTGCTCAATCAGTGAAAGGGGGAACCACCGATTTTCCCCGCAGGGTCTGATAATCTGGATTTAATGGCGGGTTTACGTCACGCTCAAGTTACGCCAGCTGCGAGATTCGGCCAGTTTTAAAGAGAGAGCTGGCGTCCAATTGTAGCTGGCAGGTAGACACGCTGCATGGATACATTTTGCGCATGATTATAGTGTGAGTATTCCTGGGACGTGTTGTTATCTGGGTATTAACCCTTTATCTGAATTTTCACCCACTTGAAGTTGTGTCTCGCTCACGCGATCCACAACTTCAAGTGAGTGAAAATTATTCAGATTTGACAAAATGGCGGTCAACTGTTTTCAAATATTGCTGATTGATGTCACATTTAATCTTTAACATGTTTAATGTGCTGATAAAAAATGAAAACCCGAATATATGCGACACCGGCGGTTAAAGGGTTAAAGAGTCGTAGTTGTCAATTTGCGAAGTGGCAAATACGAGCCTTTAATACCAAAATGACAACGTGGTAGTGTACTAAAAAAACACAGATGTTCCTTTATTTGGGCATTGTCATTCGAAATGTACGAGTATCATGTCATACGACTATCTATGCGTCCGTCCGTCCGTTCTTCTGTCCGCATTGGTTTATCACATAACTTTGTCTGTAAAGCAAGGACCACGAAAGAGATTGTAAAAGAATCAGAGGGATATATTTTAAATTTAAGGTCATTATTCGAAACGTGGGCCTACGCTAGCATTATTTTTTAGGTCGGCCGCGGATGGCTCATTTGCATTCACCTCGGCTGTGGCTGATAGCCATATAACCAGAGATTGTAGTACCCTATATCTGATATAACCTTCAGTTATCGGGCTCGAATCCCAGTGATTGTGAACGGTTCACCAAATTCAAATGCCCGAAGTGAAAATGCTTATTTGTCAGTAACTGTCTATTTTTCAAGTTAGTAGTTACTGCCATATATGTTTGCAGAGCAATGCAGTGCAACCTGTGTTACTGTTTCTTATTATAACATTTGCAACCATTGGATAAGAGAATAGAGTCCCGAATTCGGAACCCCTTCTCTTGCAATGTGTAGAGTGCGACGTACAGACTTAGTAATATTACCCCCCCCCCCTCCTCCCATTATGGATTGCGGTAGTTTTTTAATGTTTCCATGCTTTCAGTGATAACCTGATATGAAGATAACATGCTTCAGAGACATCAATACATCAATCAGGACTATTCAATTGGTGGTTAGGGTTACAACACGCGATTGATCTCTGCTAGCAATTCGATAACCCTGTCAGCAGACGCTGTCATGTGAGATCAACTGGTATTAAAGGGTGGTATCTGACACTTTGTAACGTGTCAGATACCACCCTTTAATACCAAGGGGAGAAACGTAGGTTGCCCGGGGAAAATAAGAGTTTCGTTCGACTCGGTTTATATATTAGCTAATCTGTACAAACGTGAAAGTCATCGTTACTTATTTCCTCAAACGTCACTTGGACATTATTAGACTTACATATTTAATGTTTGTTCCAACCAAAGCCCGTGCCACAAAAAATGTTCCAGCATACTGAACAATTTGTCATGAGCACTTTGCATGTATTTCCTTTTTGACTGTTTGAAACGCTTTGGGTATGATAATAATAAGAAGAAAAACATATATAAAAGATTGCAACGCGCTAAAATCTGGTCCAATACATAATTATAGTATTTGTGATATATGAACGACAAGTTAAAGGTGATTTGTTTGGTAATAATTGTTGAATATCAAACCAACATTGGCCCAACGTCTCGTGTTTGCCTGGTAAGTCCAAGTGCACGTTATGTGACAAAAATACGACGTGAGCCATAATCTGATAACTTGGTGGAAGGTGTGTGACTGCCACACGATTCATATAGTCATTTGATTTATTTGAAAAATGCATTGTTCTGCATTCTGCTCTGCTGTTAGTTATTGTGCTAATCTTTGTTTTTTCTCTTACAGCGCGGGGATCGACTTTAGTCGTCAGAATCTGACGTCTGCAGACGTCAGATTCTGACGACTAAAGTCGATCCCCGCACTGTAAGAGAAAAAATATTTGTAATGGCCGTAGACACATGACACAGGTATTCAAATGAATCGGAAAGAGCTGAATAAGACATTTATGATGATATTAAATTGAAATAAACGCTTTGGTCTCCAAGGTTTTTCTAAAACAATTCAGCGCTTTAAGGGTTAAATTGCCAAAATTAAATATTATTTTTACCCACTTGAAGCTTGTATCGCTACCACGAAACACAATTTCAAGTACGTACAACTAAGTGTTCATTTTGCAAATATCCCATTCTGTCTGGCGGAATACATATTTCACATCTGAGAATCGTATTGAATGCACCAATGAAACACACATAGAAACGTACGCGCAAATCACATATTGAGGGTAAAAAATGATATTTTGAAAAAAATTAAGTGACTGATACCTGTACATGAGAAAATAACAATATTTGCGCACTTTTCAAATAAGCAATCACTGTTTTTTTATTTTTGTCTTCCAGTATGGTGTACCACTTGGATACACCAAACGTGGATTATAATATAACGTCAAGGTCTTTTATTAGCCACTAATCAATACTAGGTGTACTTACACTGCCCAGTCCCCTGTGGGCAGTATTTGTGCTCGCGTCCAGAAGGTCATCAATGACCCGTGTCCACTGCCCGACCACAGATTTGACGTGCAAAGACAAAAGACAGTAACTGCTTACTTTTCAAGTAAGCAGTTACTGTCTTTTGGCTTTGCGGAGCAGAGCTTTGATAGCAAGCTACAAAGACATGTGGTTCTGATGACAATGCACTATTTACAGACTGGCCCGTGGCTATTTGTTTATTCGTCTTTATTGACAACAACTAACAAGGAAAATACGTTGGCCAAACGTTGGCTCACAGTTGCGGCGCATTATTAACTGAATACCTCGCCATAGATTGATAGCCCCTTATTTGTCACCTGTACGCTGAATAATTACTCCCGGATTCGCCAATATAGTGCCAAGTATAATCATATTGCAATCCCAGTAAACACAAAACATTTGTATAACATTTATACAATGTGGGACCAACGTCAAAGATGTTTGAACGCCTTGTATACATGTGAAACAAATATTTTGTGTTTACTAGGATGTGTATGGACCGCGATTGCCAAATGTTGGCCGGGTGTGAAACTACAAATTTAAATCCCAATATATCTGTTTCGATAATTCGCAAAAGAGTCGCTCGCACTAAACGTGCTAATCAAATAAAAATAAAAATATAAAAATATAAAAATTAAACCCAATTATTAATTCTGTGTAATGTTTTCAACCTCGAGGCTGGAATTTTATCTCAGTGTAAAAATTTCTTTTTACCGTTTCAACTTTCTTGGAAGGCTGCGATTTTCCACAAGTATCATCATTCTGTTGTTGAAAAACACTTATCAAACTAGCACTTGCGACTAATATTTTTGTAATATATTTATTTTTAGATCTTTATGTTATTATATGCGCCTTAACTCTATTTAACACGTAACGCATAAAACACCACATGAGGTATTTGAATTAAATTAACTCAAGAAAATGATCTAAATTATCAAAATAAGAATGCGATGGACTATACTTTAATAAAATAATTAGCATACATGTATTTCCATTTACTGTTGACCTTGTGATCTGAATTGTGATTCTCACAAAAAAATGAGATAAATATCGTTACTATTGTGAGCCTCTAAAAGACACATTGTCTCAATGTTGGATTAATGTTGGCCCACCGTCTGCGACGCTGTCCCAACATTAATCTAACATCGGGACAGTGTGTCTTTTTGCATTCGTATTTTGAAAGAGCAGAGATTCGTATTGTAAAAGTAGCTGCACTCAAAAGCGCACGCCAGTAAAAACTCCTTCTTGCACCTATTTTTTCGTCACAGTGGTCACGGGTCGGTGCGTTGATGCGCGTGTTGCTGTCACCAGTTCACGTCGATGTAGTAGAGATACAACACTGTGAACCCAGAAAAACACGAGACGTTCACCCAATGCTGGTACAGCATTGAACCAGCATTGGATGAACATCTTTGGTTTGCCGGAAAGTGTGTCAGACCATCACAGCAGGGGGGGGGGGGGGGAGACCTATCACTGAAAACGTGTGTCAGACGGGGCTTTTGACAGATAACAAAAGGCCTCTAATCGTGAAGAAATCGTCTCTTTATCTGGTTTAAGGAGCTGTATGTTCAACACTGTGCATCACAATGAATACGCCCAATACCTGACAGCCATGCATCATCACCTGTTATTATCCCACTGATCTCACTTTTATATATTATGTAGATGCAATTTTTACAAGGTCCTCTATTTTTGCGAATTTCGCGATCGCACGATATTTACGAATGTGAAGATTCCGAGATTTTAAATTAATCCATAACAGACTGGAATATAGTCGACTCAAGTATGTTTTGCCGAAAATAATTATGATCAGATGATTTGCCAATTTGTAGCAGCGTAACATGAACAGAGTGGTGCGCACCGGATAATTAACCTTACAACAAACAGTAATTGTTTAGTGAAACCTTCGCGCAGGTAAGCAATGTATACATCTTATTTACAATGCACATAGGCTACTATAAGCCTATTGTTGCACAAAACTAAGAGTGAGTATCTGCTTACTTGAAAAGTATGTAATTACTGCCTCTTGGCTCTGCACGACAGTATACACTTAAGCCAAGTACATGTATGGTCACCTTAGCTGAGTGTAGCACCTAACTCAATTGAAAAAAAAAATATTTAAGCAACCAGGGTCAACAATCGCGTGGAAATTGTTCAGATTTTCTTCTTAATATAGTAAAAATAATGCATTTGCAGTAGTACCCCTGATGCCACCTAGTGAATAAACCTGACATCGGCGTGAGTGAAGCCAAGCCGTGAGACAGCCCAATTGCTGATTGTGGCCAGGACCCGGTGAAGCCTGCACGTCTGGTATAGATACACCACAACGCGAAAGATCCCCGTAAAAACAGATCCACGCCAATAACATACGCGGATAATATGTAGATAGAATGTGCGCCCCGGATGTAGTATTTGTTATCATCACAAATACTGGCAGCCAGTGATCTCAGAGGGATCGCTTGACTGGCCGAGGCATGCATGCAGTGGTACGTCAAGTACTGATCAGGGAGACAGTCCGCGCCGGGGATACTCACCGCACCCTTTAACTGCTGGAGGAGATAACTGATAACATAACTTCACCGCATCCTGGATTCAGCTGTTGTTGATGGTATGTACAGATCTTATTTTGTATTAAGATCGTATCATAAATAGGCCAATTACTGCAGGTTGCGTGCGCGGTGTCACCAGCTGAGGAATATATACGTAGCGGACATTGTCAGCTGATCTGCACAGTGGACAAACACATTATTAGAGATTTTGCTACACTCCGCTGATCACAGTTTGGATTACTGAAACTCTTAAATAAATACTGGATATAATCCTGCTAATACAGGATAAGACTGAATCATAGTGTAGTCACAGGATCACTAGTATCCCCTGGGGTGCAAAAGGTGCTACTGATTTTCTCATTTCACGGTGAGTGTAATTGGGAGATACCATATTATATGTGTCAGCTATATATATATATACAGCGGTGTAGTACTGTTGACATCTAAAGTGTAGTAAGCTGGTTGATAAGCTCATTCTACCCACTTATGCAAAATCATACAACATTAACTGCTTATTTGCAAAGTCTGTGGTTACTGTTGTTTGTTTTTGCTAAGCATAATGGTATATTTACGCCATAGTGTTCAACAATAGTCAAACCCATAGATAGGAAAAATCACTTTTAGCTGGTACTCTTTATTTTGGCCTGGTGAACAATTTGAGCACAATCACAGCCTCACGATGTAATATATCAGCAACCTATGGTGCCGCAACCCAGAGCTATTAAGCAGTGGCGCTTGGCGAACATTCTTATTTAGTCATAGAGTAACGTTTGCATAATATAACATTTTTTTGTGTAGTTTTTGGAAATGAGGATAATAATATTCTTCGTGGTGTATTATTCACCTTTTATGTGTGAAACCGGATGGACCAAATGCCGGTCGTTGTGTTAGTGCTCCAAAACGCTTCAAAGTTTCCAAAGGACTGGGGTGTGCAGTGCTGCATTCTAAAGAAACCTGGACATCTTTTGAAAAAATAATATGGTATAGTCCGGACCTCAGGCTACTCTCTGTCGTGATATCACCACAATACAGTATAGTAAGCTATCTGAAGTTAAATTCACTCTCCATGCCAAGTTGACCGAGAGGTAGCGTGCTCGGCCTCAGACCGCCAGGGCACGAATTTCGAATCCTGTGTCTGGAGGACAGTGTCATCTCAATCATCTCACCATCCTCAGGAGGTTCTCCTGGCCCAGTTTAGCCTATATGTGCACAATTGTGGCCTAAAACCGGATTCATTTCATTTTTCTCCATGCCAAGTTGAAAACTAATGCTCCTGAGCTATTTTATAGAATATGCATATATGTATAGTCACTGCTGGTTTAAACGAAGTTATCATCGTGATCAGTGTTGAATACTAGTAGTTGTAGGAACACTTGAACACGGACACTGACCCATTGTTGGATTAGTGTTAGGCCAGCGTCGCAGACGGTAGACCAACACTAATCTAACATTGAGTCTGTGTCTCGTGCTTACTGGGATTGTTATATATTTATTACTGCAATATTGAAAAATTAAATCGGGAAAAACAATTGTTTTTAAAGTGGTCAAATTTCGAATCTAAGTGTACAGTGTATGTCAATAAAAACGACGCTAGACAAGGCTAAAATGACGGAAATTTACCTCCCTTCAGCTATCATTACCCAACCTTCTTCAGATGGCAAGTACCTGGATTAAAAGAATATGAATTACGTAATTGCATAGCTACATGAAAAAGACAAACGTGTCCATATCAGATCAATCAGGCGTTCTAAACTAATTGAGTGTATTATTGCATATTATATCGTCAGACAACTATTTACCCTGTTACCTACTGGGTGAACTCATTTACCATGTTTACTGCTGAACATTGTAAACCTGAGGTCAGCTCCTGATCAGCTCATTGACTAGATATATTAATAGTAACTAGAAGGGAATTGTGACTTTTCAAGTAACAATAATGTTTTTTGTTGGCCATTTTGATTTTTTTTTATTATGACAGATTGATTGGACTTTTGCTTGTGGGATTTTTGGCAGCTATTTCGAATTGGAATGTTTGACTTCAGACTGCGGACTTCACACGTTAAGAGATCAGAAGTCCCCACTTAGCTTTTGTACTTTTAAATAGATTATATTTTTTGGTCAAATGGAATCGTATTCAGTGTGCCCAGTACACAAATTGACATGTCTCTCTGTTGACTTAGCGTTGTATCACTGTCTGCGACGATAGCCCAACATTAAAACAACATTGAATCGACGTTTTGTTTATAAAAGGATATGGAACTGTTATTTTAATTGTCAAATGTAGCATTTAAAACATTTCTACTGTCCATACCAAAAACGCAATATTGGTTCAATACTGGGCCACTGTCTGCGACGCTTGCCCGGTATTAACACATTACTGAATAAATGTATATTAATTATTGTAGGGATGCTTAAAGGATGTCGGTATGGAGTAGCTTGTAACAAAAGGCCCCTATTGACTGGTCAATAATCCAATGAATGGGGCTACACCCGACATGTACACTATTAAACCGACATCAATTCACACACAGTGATCCAGAAAGTCCAGAATAAATCTGGAAGAACAACCGAAATTTTTTAAAAAAAAAATCATGGCAATAAAACACTAAGGAGCATAGTGCCAAGTTTTGAAGTCGGTTAGATAAAAACTCAGGAGAAGTAGCACATCATAAGCCCCCGACATGTACATCATTGACACGAAATTGGGAATTCTTAACAAATATACAGCATATACAGCACGACTATCTGAGGAACCTTGTGTTAAAACTGCAAGTTGATTGCATGAAAACCCAGGGAGACATAGCACTCAAACCTAGAAAAATAAAAACGAGCGAGAACCAAAGCAAACACAATATGTTTGGGCTAAACCTAACGATAATGATCAACGTAGTATCATTTCGCTTAAAAAAATAAAGGTTTTTAAAATATTATTAGTAGAGTACCCTCATTAGTTCACAATGCAGCCCTGTGAGAACATTTACAAATGTTTTCCCAAGGTTACATGGCAAAATTCTTTCTGAAGAAACGATATTGTATGAAGCGTAGAGTGAGGGAATGTGGCTTTAGGTCGCTCTCTGCAAGCTGTGACAATATCACGACAAGAGATTCAACTTCAAGGGTTATTTATACAGACGTGCAGAGGCAAACACCAGTAAGTGATCACGTGAAAAGTGAACAATTACTGTTGTTTGCCTTTTCACTGCAGTACAGTGCACAGTATACATGGACAACACTGCACATTCCCTGCGTTTGGATAATTTGAAGCACTGTACAATTATGCACAACCACGGTGATTGACATCACGTCCAGTGGTGATTCGATTCGAACCCAAAACACCTCTAGGTCCACAACCGAACCGAATGAGCCGTGGAAGGCCTTCAAGCCATAGTTTCATTATCTGATTATGTAGGCTTAAGTCATCATTGGTATTTTCTTATATTGATTAACGTCCTTGGTCCAACTCAAAGCGGCTTACTATAGAGGTGAACACCCGAGGTCACTCCCAGACTGACCATCAACATCTAATCTATGCTGCCGTGAAAAGCCAAAAGGCAGTAACTCATTACTTCACAAGTAATCAGTTACTGCCTTTGACTTTGCAGAGAAGCATATACCGAGATATAGCCTACCTGTATACGGAATTCCCAGAACATTGCAGTTTAAACCTATATAACCATGATAACCGCATGCCAAAATCGTTTCTTCCTTTCTCATGTTTTTCGGTTGAAAGATGTTTTATTTCAGTATAGGCTCAAACAAACATGACATGACACGGGCAAAATTATTCTACAGCAGCATTCATCTAACAGTGCTTAATTGAGCCAATTCAGGGTTATGGTTCAGAACTTCTGATAATATGTATAGCCGAAGCTATTGGCACAGCATCAAATGGCATGGGCTTAATTACTCGCACACGTTCCTCCGACCAGATTGAATTGTCCACGCTCTGAAACGACGAGTCAATGGATTTGTTTGGTGGCAAATTGTTAACAGGATTCCGTTGAAGTCAGCCTCTACAGTGGTATGCAAATGTTACTGGATTATTTTTGTATGCCACAAAATGACCTGGAAACATACCTCGTTCCACGCAATAGCACAGCTTTTGACTTTTGAATCGAGAAGGAGCTATGCTTTTGTTATTGCTTTTGGGCTTTGCATGCCAGTATTCTAGTTTACCTTGTAACTTCCCGACGCCACGAAATACACCCGAAATATGTCACTGATCATATTGATTGAGTAACTGAATTTATTATCCACTTACTAGGCCTACGCTACGGATCCACTATTTTATAATAATAATAATATAATAATATTAATAAAGTCTTTATTTAGCGAGGGTACAGGTATATACAACAACGTACAAAATCAATAAAAATTAAAAACATACATACATGTATGTACCAACCCACTGAGCATAGTTCATCCGCCGTGGGGCCCTCATACATAAACATTAAATAACATACATCGATATATACATCTATTTAAATAATATAATAATATATACATAACTCGTATGATTCATTCACTTATATAATATAAAATAGTCATAATAGCATATATTTAAATTCGTGTACATGGTAAATCTGACAATCTATTTGGCAGCAACATATAATTTTACAAACATCTACAGAAAAAGTGATCATTTTGAAGAAAAACAATTTACATGATTGATTTGTATACATGGAAATAATTGATAAAAAAAAATATACTTGGATATTTTTGATATTGAGGTATATTTATATAACTCAGTACCTAACCTCATAATACATAACTTATAAAATAATGTATGGTATTGATATAATATATATACATACATACATACATATATATACGCACATATATATATACAGTATATACATTGTAAACATGACAACTACAAACACACATACATAAATTACAATTGAGAGTACAATTAAAGCACAATTGCAGACAACATATATATTATTTCAAACACAATAATTACAAATCTGATATATGTATATTGTAACTACTTTTTATTTCCGTTTTTGTATTCGCGTACGAATTATTTTAATGTCGTTGCTTTGCGTGCTTTATCGGATAGAGAATTCCAGATTTTTATACCATTAAACCTAAGGCTTTTGTGATGAGCTGCTGGTACATGGAGTTAGTAGCGATGCTGCTAAACCTCGGATGTGTTGTATTTTGTTTTCATTCATTAATTCGCTGTTTAACCCTTGCAGATTCTGACGTCTAAAGCCGATCCCCGCACTGCAAGGGTGCAAATGTTTATAATGGCCATAGACACATAACATAGGTATTCAAATGAAACAGAAGAGCCAACTAAGACATTTATGGTGATTTCAAATTGAAAAATTGAAAAAAACGTTAGTCTTCATGGTTTATATTAATATTTCAGCCCTTTAATGGTTAATGTTCACCTGTGATAACACAACAATATATGAATTAATCTGAAAGCAGACAGACACTGGCCTGTGTAAGTTTACGGTGATCAGTATTTACTCTGCATCCATAGCTCAGATAGTTTTTCATATTAACCAGTCCCATTTGCATTACAAAAGCAGTGATCCTTGGCCTATACTATAATTATAGTATGAATCTCACGATTGAATGGAAGGAATATTTTTCGGCACCGATCTACAGTCATTAATGACATTATATACATCTACAGTCGAAAGATTTAAAATAAATTGAAATTGAACTTTCACGATGTTTAACGACAAAAACGTCACCAGATCTACTAAGAGCAATATCTGTATCTTAAAAATCAATGATGATATTTATTAAATTAACCTTCTTATCTACTTGGGAATTTAACCCTTTATTCGCCAAATTGTTCAATTTGAATTTTCACCCACTTGAAGTTGTGTCTCGCTAACGCGATCCACAACTTCAAGTGAGTGAAAATTATTCAGATTTGACAAGATGGAGGTCAACTCTTTTCAAATACTGCTGGTCGATGTCACATTTTGTCTTTAACATATTTAAAATGTGGTACTTAATGTGCTAATAAAAAATGAAAACCCGAATATATGCGGCACCGGCGGTTAAGGGTTAATCATTTTTTATTCACTGTCATCCGTATGTCATCCGCAGCCGTAAATCATCTTTATTAGCCGCCTTCATATTGTACATGTAGGGCTTATGGCTTTGACACGGATACGAGCGACATACTTCTAAATACACGTACACTTGTTCAAATATGCAGCTGTTTTTATTTCACACGCTGTAGTTTGCATAACCTGATAACCACTGTGTGCTATCGGCGTGTGTGCCTCGTCCCTGGTAAATGGGGTATGTCTACACCAAACTCTGTACTCTATTGATAGCAGAAGGCAAGAAAAGCACACATGAGTCTGGCAATGTCCATCATAAGTTAATAAAGGTTTACTCTGTTACGTAATGTATGGCGATCGTGAGGTTTGGGACACGGGGAGGATTTGGACGCTAGAAATATTACTAAGCTAACACGAGACGTTCATCTGATGCTGGTTTGATGTTGAGCGATCGTCTGTGACGGTAGCCCAGCATTAGACCAACATTAGGTCACAGTCTCATCATCTTGATGGATGCTCTCTCCTTGCAGCTACTCTCTGAATAACTCCAATGTAAATTCAAAACACAGTATCGTAAACGTACTCCAGTATTACGTCGTTCCCCTCACGTAGGCCGTCTACCATCCTGATACCATGTATAATAATAAATGAATAGCTTATGCTTTTTACACAGTGTCAGATTATGTTCTGTCATGATATGTTATGATATAATAATTATATCAGTGTGTATGGCGCCAGAGTCCCTCAAAAAGAATGAGACGCTATGGTGTTTCTAATTATATCATGAATAAATGTGAATATATCAGGCGTATTCCTACTTTGCCTTAACACACAACGCCATTTTTTTGCAGCCCGATAGGCGTAACCATTAACTCTTGCAGAGCGGGTGTTGACTTTAGACGTCAGAATCTGACGTCTGTAGACGTCAGATTCTGACGTCTAATGTCGATTCCCCCAATGTAATAGCAAGACATTTACTCTGTCAGCGTTGTAAGGGTTATAACCTGCTATATAATGGTGCTCAATACTGTGTGACTGCCCTCCTGACGATTTCTGGTGCACATCACCATAACAAATAATGAACACCTCATACAATTGGATAGTTTGAGTCACTTTACTAACGCAATAATCAAGGAAACAAACGCGCATCGCGAGTGGAATACCATATTCGACAGATACCAATAACAAATTGTGTCAGATTTGTGTTCAATTATTGGTAATACATGGAGGATTATTGTGGGAATGCGGCCATCATTTAAACTTTTGGGATATGTTTATTTAATCCACAGAGTGTTGAGGATGAGGTTTGAGGCGTGTTTAAACATCTTATTTTTACAACAGAATATAAATTGACTATTTAGTTTTAATGCGCGGCTGCAGATTTCATATAAAGGTCCAGTTTTAAAATAGATGACAAGTCTATTCATTTCATTTCAATTAGCTGGGAATATTATGATAGTTTTTAATATTTATGACTGAAATGTTCCAAAGAGCAATGCACCACTTTTAAAATGGAAAGTGATCGGTGATTTATCTTAGTTAAAACTGCATGTCTGTTGATGATAATGGTGTGGTGTCAATAAGCAGTAACTTTATCCAAACATATAATTATTACGCACTGACATGAACACCGTATAATTTGCTTGCTCTTAGGTATACTCGCCGACAATATTCATGACATTCAATCATCTCGGAACGTCTATGTTACATGCATTTAGGACATACGATATATGAGTGATATATGATTATTATATACGTCATACTGTGACCCTGTGTAGACTAATAGGGATGTATGATTTATCCAACAAAATGTGAAGTTGTTTGTCTACCAAGTTGTTACCGCGGGCAAAGTGGATCTCAAATATCAGAAATATGAATTATTATCATGATTATTGTTATAATATTAAAGGGTTTTTTCTGAGAATTGAATTACCATATCTTCCCTGATATGAGTAAATCGTCACTGAAGACTGACCCAGGTAGGATATGATAAAGATGACTTAGTACCCCCTGACAAAGAAAAGGCATGTTAACCCTTAAAGCGCCAAAGAAATATAATAAATACAATTTAAATTTTCACCCACTTGAAGTTGTGTCTCGCTACGCGACCCACAACTGCAGGTGGGTGAAAATTACCCATATTATTTTGTTTAATTTGAGACCAAACATTTACAAATCTTGATTCCACAAAACCCATTTCATTCCGAATATCAGTGATTTTATCGACTAATAAAATATACCAAAAACGACTTTAGTCACGCTTAATGGTTTAAGGGTTCCGTCTGCTAACACACGACATGTAGGACTACTAAAGTGGAAGTTCCCTCCTGTTTTTCTGAAAGGACCTCTCATAACAATCTACGGAGTCATACTTCGCCTCTTGAATTTGCAATACAATTTTCAGAACCCGATTTATTAATACAATGACTATTTTGGATGTCTACGCAAGTTGTTCAGAAGTTATTCCATGAAAAGACAATACCAACAGTTACTGAGCCATCTATCATGCAGCGGACATTATTTCGCAGAATTAAAGGCTACAGTTACCCTGCTCAAATACCTTCCAGACCGGATGTAGTTCTGAAGTGCTTCATATTGTTCAAAGGAATGCGCAGCGCTGCTTATGATAGTGCTTAGTAATACTATTAAGAAAACTGTCGAAAAATGCTTCCACCTGTTGCGATATCGCTATAGTGCCACAATAATTATGCGAAACGACGTAAAGTCACACCACTCAATGATAATAACACTTTTAAAATGTCTGTACGTGAACAGGGTAATATTCATACAATTCAATAATTGTTAGTTCAACGATATTATGTCTTACTTCGTTAGCACTCAGGGACCGCTCATTTTTTATACCGGGGTTGGGGCGGCTAATTGACAGGATGTGCAAATGCATGTAACCCTCCTTTCATGTAACCCAAGAAGCACGACCCTCCCGCCCTCTCTCATATTTACGTCTGCACAATTAGGTAAAACTCAGCCAATGCTCATTTGCTGCGAAAACCAGACCAAAATAACCTAAAAGTTTCACTTGCAATGCCTCAGTGACCGAGAGGTAGCGTGCTCGGTCGCAGACCCCCCTTTGGATTCGAATTCAAATATTGTGTGTGTAGGGAAGTGTCATCTCATTTGTCTCATCATCACCGTCTTTCTTGGACTAACGTATTTTCTTCTGGTTTCGTCTCATTATTATTATATAGATTTCAAGGTTTTTAAAATTATTTTTTTTAAACAGTTACATGAGATAATATTATTTATGCACACTATCAATTTCTCCGAATAGGTAAATGAAATGAAATGAATCGGGCTTTAGGCCACCTTTATGCACATGGGCTAAACTGGGCCAGGAGAACCTCCTGATGATGGTAAGATGAATGAGATGACACTGTCTCCCAGACACAAGATTTGAAATTCGAGCCCTGGCGGTCTGAGGCCGAGCACGTTACCCTCCACAATACTGAGTTTTACACGTGGATGGGGAAGAAACATTTTTGTTTCTTTCAAACCGCCGAGACCGGGAACCGAACCCCGAACTCTGGCGTGAAAGGCAGCGTTGCTAACCACTACCATAGGGCCCCCGCCCCTCCGGATAGGTATTTTTAAACATCAGCCATTTGTGTTTTCAACCAATTTATAATAGCTTGGGAATTTGTATGATGGGAATTTGTTAACAAGTTCAGGTCCCACAATGACATTGGCTAGATCCTTACTATATACCACGACATGACCCACAAATAATTTCAGCGGACTGATTTTTAAATCGAATTAGGGGCACTGCTCCACTCAAGTCACCATCTTTAGTGTTTCACTTCCCGGTTCAGTACCTATGTTGTAAACGTATACCATCCAACTGTGATAAACTCTCACCACACAATTAGTGCTTGCTGTAAACCGAATTTAACTGTACACAGATAAGTTCAGTAAAGATGCTCTAAACTGGCATCTCATATGATCAGGTTATTTATAACTATATTAAATTATTAGGTGACTTGCTGGTAAAACAATAATTAACACTCTCACTGCAACTGCTATTGCTCATGATAATAAACCTGTCTGTTTTTATTTTCAGGTCGGCTGTTCAAGTGACACAGCGTGTATACTCTGTAAATCAGTCAACAAGAGAGAGTTCAACTGGGAAGCCTGGAGTGACATTTAGAGTTGTTTTGTTGATCATTTGATCGACTCAGCCATGGCTCGGGACCCAATTGTCTGCAGCAGGTAAGTTTGTATGTAGTCACTTTGGAATCAAAGGGTCGTATCTGCCACTTTGCAAAATGGCAGATACGACCCTTAAATACCAAGGGGATGCTGATATGTATGTTATACAGACAACACACATTACCGACAGGGACTAGGGCCAGGATAGAACTAAGAATTTGTGAAAGATCGACGAAATAAAATCATGCGAAATTGACCAAATGGAGCAGTGCGATTTATAGGGTAACTTCTTCTAGAATATTTGCCCTGATTAACATATTCGCAATGTGACTTCAAAGAACCGAAGAAGATTGTTTCATATGGAATGATTTTTATTGATGTTACCAGTCGACATTATTATGGCAGTAATTTTATTGCATTAATACGACAAAACAAAAGCTAAAATGCTTCGATTGTCCAGCTATAATTGCCTAGTAAATCGTCGCGGTCGAGGAATGAAAAGTTGCGAAAAGATAGTGTTAAGATCACGAAGAGAAAACAATCTATTATTATGTGAAAGTCACATAGATATATATACGACAAGGTCATTTACTTTTAGTGAAAGCTGTATCAGTAACCATGGTAACGGTCACTTGTGGTGCTAATCATACTGGTGGAGGTGGTATGGTGGTTGTCATAGTCACTGCCACCTGGTGGTGAAACTGAATCACATCCTAAACTGTGACAGTGAAGGTCGAGCTCTAATCAATGATAATGAAGGTGCTTGAATGACATGCTGTGTTGACGATTGCCTGTAAATGTCACATGGCGTGTTTTTCTCGTAAAAATCTGCGGGATTGGAGGTAAGTGGGCCTAATTATGATTATTATGGCGCTATTAATAATAATAATGCCAAGATGAGGTTACCTCGTACTCGGAATTTTATAGTATATCGTGTAGATGACATAGCGACAGCGGCTTTCTTCATCATGCCAACCTAAAGCACAATATTCTGAGAGTAGCTCAGAATATAAAATACATTGAACCAGTGTTGGTTAAATGTTGCGCCACCATCGCAGACGATGGTCTAATATTAAGCCAACTTTGGTACAATGTTTTACGTTTGCTGGGGTCATATCGTTGGTTGTTCTATTTCATATATTATAGAGAGCCCTACGTTTTAATTTGTATTCTAAATATCCAGTGGACATAATAAATTTTGGCTATCGTGTGGGAGGGGTAAGACAAGAAACATATTATGTAATAGTTAGAAAACGTCGGCTTATATTCCATTGATATCATGATTACAGACCGTGATATACTGTATATAGTCGTAACCCTTCTTTATCCAAGCCCGCAAAATTGCGAATCATTGGTCATCGCCCAGGTCCGCAATAATGCGATTTTCATACATTAAAAAATCCGCTTATTTGACCTTGAAATGACATTGAAATGACCTTGGTGTCATACTACAATTATGCCACATTAAATTGCTGATGGTAATATAGTTAGGAGCCAAGCTTCATTATGCTGCGTCTTATGGTTGCTTGCGAGTGTCTACTTGAAATATTATATCACGATTTAAAAACAAGTAACTTGTGTTCGGTGAGTACATTTCGAGGAGTACGAATTTGGGCAAAGAAAACTGACGTGTGTGTTCCTGAGCTAATCGTTTTAAGTTGAGTAGGCCCACCATTATTATGTATCATCTGATAAAAAGGATTTGAACTAAAACATATATATTTATGAAGCTAATACGAGTCTGCAACCTGATAATTACATACTATTATGATGGAGTTAACATAGATTAACGTCAGGATCAGAACCGGCATATTGTCCATGCATTTGATCCAGATCTAAGGCATGTCATTGGCCCGAGTGGTCATCTCGACCAAAACATGCCAAACAATAAGGCCAATTTTTTTCCTTTATATCTGAAGAAAATCAGATCACTATACCTCACATTGCTGGATACTATCTCAGCGTCATTGGACGTCACGGGATCCCAATAAACACAATGCATTTGTATAACATTTGTACAATGTTGGACCAACGTCTTTGACGTTGGGCCGACGTTGTGCAAATGTTATACAAATGTATTGTGCTTACTGGGATACTTCTCCTCCGAACTAATACTTTGCAGATTTATGTGTCATTTGAATACTTGATTGTGGATACCATCAAATTAATGTGCGGATGAAATCACCACGACGCTTATTAAACCAGAATAGGCAGATAGGCAATAGTCGTTATGGAACCACTGCCATCTACGAACTACTCACATCATCTGTATAGGTTTTTATGAACATCTTTGTAATTACATTCAATGTGTGCAGGTGCACGCATAACTTATTTATAAGTGCACCAGCTTAATCCCAGTTACAGCAAAATAACAGTTGGCTCGAATTGCTGGTATGTGTTTGAATGCTAAGTACAGAAAACAGTAGTTGTCACCTAGGCATTAAAGGGTCAAATCTACCATCGTGTTTTATTTACGTCTATGTGTTATTTCAGGATAACATTGTTTAAAATATTTGATCTTCATTCGTAATCGGTGATCCCACCCACCCAGATCATCGCTTTACCGGTTTTTCATATTTTACTTGCACATCACCTACCAGCTTTTGAACATGTTTGATATTAAAAGTGACATCATTCAGCAAGATTTCAAATTCGTTTTGTCAAATCTGAATAATTTCCACTCACTTGAATTATTGATTTCGCGACTCGGTTCAATAACCGATTTTGGTCGTATTAGCTCTATTATTTTCCTTGATTCACCCTTCCATCCACCCGGCCACACTTTAGGATAAAAATCCACGTTTTAACATGGATAATAACCCCTTACAGTGTGCAGGTGTAACGCGTTTATAGGTGCACCGGTTAATCCCAACTACCACAAATTAGCGTTGGCTGGGAGCACAGCCATAAGTTTTTATGTGCTGATTTATGCTTTAGGAGTGCCATATCTGGTCTTATTACGTACAGTAAAGGCCGACACATGCTGAAGATTAGCCTAATCTGGTTTAAATGATAGGCCAACGTCTACGACGTCGGCTCAGCAATCAAACAATGTCAGGTTGGTGTTTTATAGTTTGTGACATTTTTGAAGAATGATGACGGGCGGTCACGTATAGGCCTACTGTCAGATATGATCACCCTGATGATATACGGTAAAAGGTACATCAATTTTGTGAAGAATACAAACTTAGTAAATAGAATATTATATATGTTAATTTTAATATCGGATTAAACTTTTGCTGTGCATTTATATTGAAAAACGGAATGGCAAATTATAATATAGAAAAAAACTTCTATAGCGCCTTAATTCTAGGTTATCCAGGGGCGCGATAAAGCATAATCGTTATCAGACTTATAGTCATAAATCCGTTTGCATTTGCCGCCTGGGCCGACCAAACCACCGTTAAATCGGAAAAACCTGCTAGGTTTTTAATTTATTTCTGCATTTAATTAGTGTTTTCGCAGAGCGAATTTCAAACAGAATAGTAAACATTGAAGAGAGAACAAGCACTCACTCACTCACTCACTCACTCACTCACTCACTCACTCACTCACTCACTCACTCACTCACTCACTCACTCACTCACTCACTCACTCACTCACTCACTCACTCACTCACTCACTCACTCACTCACTCACTCACTCACTCACTCACTCACTCACTCACTCACTCACTCACTCACTCACTCACTCACTCACTCACTCACAGTAGTGTATCCAACAGATTATTATTTTGTTTATTTCGGAATTTTTAGATTTAAAAAAATATTTGTTATCAACATTTCTATGAATCCGTCGAAAACCTAAACAAACTATTCGTATGCCTAAGCTCCTTCTAAAGGATGGTCGAAAGTTCTACAGCATTGGGCCACATGTTGGTGCCGTCGGCCCAGCGTTGAGCAGACAATCGATGCTGGGGGGAACTCACCCCCCCCCTCGATTTTTGCGTTCCCAGACCAATTAAGGGCGGCAACTATTGATTTAGCCATGTGGTTACTTCCATCATGCCGTGTGCAATGGTCAGTTTTTGTGGTCTAATGTGCTATATGATGTAAACAAGCTTGTTTACATGACAATATACGTCTTGGAAGTAGAGCTAGTTTCGTCTTTTTCGAAGCTTTTACATTGTCTTTTTTATGTTTTTGTATTTAAGATCAGTAGCCTATATAGCTTGAAATAAATTAAATTTTCAAAATTGAAAAAAATGAAAATTCTCATCCCAAGGAGTCGTTTTAATGTCATATTTATGCTGATTTTGCCTCACTGAATGTGTAGTACCATTACTGTAGCGATGTATCTATACTATGGAATGTGTTGTCCGAATTAGTGCCCTAATTGTGTGACTAATTCAGCGTATATCATGATTTGATAATTATTTGTAATGGTTGTAAGCAATCGACAGGTAATTGATAGACATAGCAGTTGCTGTATCATACATTCTCTTCGAAGTGCTCACCTATACTACAGCTCAGTAAATGGCCAATTTATTGAATGATCATCATAAAATATATTACTATAATCATGATACTATCACTATGTAGCGACAAAACACAATAACTGGCCACTTGTCATGTAACAGCTACTGCTGTTTTCCTGAGTATGACAGAATAGTAATGTTTGATCACGAAGAAATGTATTCACTGCAACATGAACACTTAATTAATTTAGGTGTGTACTACAATTATATGGCTTATGAGCAGGTGGAATTTGACTCACACTTGAATCATTTGTAGCAATTGATACAAGTGTCCAAGGTGCATGAAATGTAATACATTATCACCATAAACTCATCATGGACAACTCGTAGTAAAATAACGATAAGTTGTGGTATTGAGTGAATGGTTTTACAAAAAACGCACGGAAGTTAAATATGTTGGTGTGAAACATTCAAAAGCTTATAATTATTTGCATGTAATTTTATGATAGGGCTTATAAATGTGATCGTAATCGTGATCGTAATGATCTAGATTCGACTGGACAAGATGTTGGGCTGACCCAGCAAACACAAAACATTTGTATCACATGTATGCAATGTTGGACCACCGTCGAAGACGTTGGGCCGACGTTGTATGCATGTTATACCATAGATTAACCATATGTGGTTAATCTATGGTTATACAAACGCTTTGTGTTTTCTTGCATGTGCTCACAGACGTCAAAAATATATAGATAGATCGATAAAAATCATAATTATGGCATACCTTGGGATGTTCGACACACATACACCGCCAATTAGCTTTTATTCTATCACGTGTACCAGATCAGTGATTTCCATGGCAACCAGTGCTAGGGCCTATACATAATCACACGAAATCAAAGACACTACATTTTCAGGTGAACTTTCATAACTTAGTGGTTTCATTCAATCCAGGAGTCGAAATGGGATGCCGAAGATTGGTGAAATGATAGATTGGCTTACATCCGGTACCAAATTAATCCCTACTATGACAACCAATGTCATATAACATCACAAAATCACAAAAAATAGGGAATGCTAGGTGATGTCAATTATTTCCATCATCAAAGGGTGAATATCAGGGATACTGAACAGCTGAAGGCTGGAGCAATGACAGATGGTCTTACCGCCGGTACCAAATTAGTGGAAATGCTATCGCAACCGATGTCACATAATTGTAGGCTACACAGTTACACGTGTTGAATAATATCAATTGTTTCCATTTGCAATATCGATTTTCCTGATAGCCTTAATAATATTCTGAATATAGCTTTAGATCAGAAGGTAACAAAAATCATACAAAGGAGGATTTTATCAACTTAATAAAGTCACCCATACGCTGTTATTCGAGCTTAGGAAGCATTAATCTGTTAATAAGAATATCAGCTATAGCTGAATACCATGTGGTGATATTGTTTGTAAACAAAAGCATTTGTACAACGACGAATAGGTCACATTTGTTTTGTGGCAAACATCACGCAACATATTGATATTGTACAGACTCATAATGTGCATTTTTGCAAAAAAAAAAAAATGTACTGTGTTGTGCGCCTCTGAGCTCGGTCCGCTGAGGCTATAGGCGCTATAGAAGTTTTATTGATTGATTGATTGATTGATTGATTGATTGATTGATTGATTGATTGATTGATTGATTGATTGATTGATTGATTGATTGATTGATTGATTGATTGATTGATTGATTGATTGATTGATTGGTTGATTGATTGATTGATTGATTGATTGATTGATTGATTGATTGATTGATTGATTGATTGATTGATTGATTGATTGATTGATTGATTGATTGATTGATTGATTGATTGATTGATTGATTGATTGATTGATTGATTGATTGATTGATTGATTGATTGATTGATTGATTGATTGATTGATTGATTGATTGATTACTATTTTTACTTAGTGAGTGTATAATACAGAAAATGTACACTTTTAGACAATTATTTTAGCTGTATTAGATGTGGGGTAGGCTGTATTCCTACAGTGTGTATTGAAATGCAGTCGAAGGTAAAGTGTCGCATCTGCTACTTATTTTGAATAGTAGACGGGACGTTTTACGAAAGACAAAATATACTACACACGTGTTTACTCTGCGAAGTCTCCGTGTCCCTCAGTATTATTTACAGGTACAACCTAGGCATATTTTCCCGATGGCCCCAGGAGGATGCACGAATGCTACGGTCAAAGCACGATGGCTATAAGGAGATGACGGAGGCTTTGCGCAAAACGCAGGTCTTATAACACGGAAGCAGCACGGAAGCGTTTATACGTGCTGTCGCCGTGAAAAAAGTTCAGCGTCCGTAAAGAACAGACCATAACAAGACCATGTTTGCAGATCTACACGGTACAGCGCGGCGCACCCCGGTTGTCGTATCCGGGCTCTACCGGGGTCCAATCCGGCAATGTGGGAAAGGGACAATGTACACGTTGATTTATACGGGGTCACGAACACCGCACCATCCTTATTATGGACGTCCCAGTGTGCGCCAAAAAACCCGCCACCATCCAAGCAAATACAAAACATTTGTATATAACATTTATACAACGTCGACCCAACGTCTCCGACGTTGGTCCAACATTGCATAAATGTTATACAAATGTTTTGTGTTTACTGGGATGCCGTGATTCATGGCAGTCTTCATCCGCCCTGGTGGCGTTTTTTATTTCTATATCTGTATACGGCGGAGAAGAAAAACTATATCTCCTTGGCACGTTAGCGCCTCTCTTCCTGTAACAGCTTTAAGAATGTTTTGTTTATAGAATGTTTTGATTATAGACCTTTCACCAATTTCTCACTTGATGATTAACTCCATGCCATCGATCTCATTAAGGGTATTGGTCTACCGAAATTACTATATCATGAAGATAATTCTTCATCACATCACATCGTACATAATTTTAGTGTCCGAAATTGCCTCTTCGATTTAATGCATCAAAAAAATATCCTATAAAACACCTCATTTCAATCACCTCGGCATATAAAGGTGAATAATTGTTTATTGAATGAATTTTATTCAAAATATGCTTCCAACAAACAATAATTGTTTAGTGAGGCTTTACTATAGGCAAAACGTGCAAGTTTACAACATGTGCAAGTTTACAAAGATGCCGCCTTTACAGTGGAACTGAGATACTATCTCGATTTAAAAATCAAAGGCCATCCCACTGCGTGTAACGAAGACGATGCACGTATATATACACATGGATGTTTGTGATTGTGGTGGCAGTTTTAAGCACTATATGCATGACAAAGAAGCAGCACCTTTAGCATGTTTAGTCGGAATACAGTAAGATGTTCGCATCAAACAAATCTACAAATCGAATATTTCGGGGCAAGATATTTCAGGTTTTGCAGATACAGAGATTGATATGCCGTCCCCTTAAACCTTGGCTCACATCCCCTTGCCCCACAATATATACCGTCACCTTGGTATTAAAGGATCGTATCTGCCACTTTACAAAGTGGCAGATACGACCCTTTAATACCAGGGTGACGAGATTGCATACTAACAAATCCGTCACAGCTAATCCGGACCACGCGCGGATAATCTAAATCTGCACTACAAATACGCGCATCAAAGCCGTCTAGCTCATCGTGTTATTAAAAGTCACGTGACTTGGACAAAACTGTTGGAGAGTCGGGTCAGAGGTTAAGCGATCAACAGTCGTGAAAGGTTTACAGCGAAATAGAGAGGACATGCTATTAGTTTCATTTTTTTGCATATCCACTTGCGAAGCTGTGAAACATGAAACTTTGCAGGACTATGTGCATGGCGAAAAAAAAATCTACCCAATCTACCCAAAGGTGATATACATTGCATGGCGTTGATCCTGGTCCTGTACAAGTATAATATGCCCCTATACGGAGTTACAATAATTATAGGGCCTACATAGCAATCCAGCAATATATTTGGAGGGACAGACACGCAATTCAAAATATTATTTCACTTTGCAACTGATTGAAATCTCCGCGTTTGCTGTCAGGTGATTGGTATTTTAGAAACCTTTGAGTTCAACCACATTTACCCCGTTCTAGTTTTGTCTCACTTATATATCTGTTCAAGTTAAAAGAACAACACGAAAGAAATGTAGCTTGTGTATGTTCACTTCAGAAGAGCATGATTTTATTAAAGAATGAAGCCCAATGGATCTTTTTATTTGTATTTATTTGTTGATCTTTTTATAAGTACAAGTACATGTGTATAAAATATACATGAATAAAACTATACATATAGAGGCAAGTGGCGACATGTGACCAGTACCTATACGAGGCCACTTCCCTTAACCTTTTCACTACCATACATGACGGAAATTTCCGTCGTCATTCGTCAATGAACGTAACCATAAAATGACACAAATTTTCGTCAAATATATACTACATTTATGTATTTTTCGTCATTTGAAGCTGGAAATTGCGTTAGCAATTCCAGCTTTAAATGACAAAAAATAGAGCTCCTACACCAGTATATCTGGATCCTGGCATGCACTCCGGCCTGGAAGTCAAAGGGTTAATGTAATAAACAAGCTGATCTACATAATATAAAGAAAATATTATTAATAATATAGACAATAATACAGACAATATAACTTGATATTGCTAGACGATAAAAAATCGGCCATCAAATTTCCGCACGCTTCTTTTCAGGAATACAAAATAAAATGTTTCTCTGTAAAGACCACCAGCAGTAACTGCTTACTCAACATGCAATATGTTACTGCTGGTTGTCCTTACCGAGAATAACGTACATCGTCTTGTATTATCGTCAATAATTATTGTTATTATTCACTATATTTTTTAAATTCGGAAATTTGCTACGGACACCGTTTTGCTCAATTGTGATTTGGTTAGGTTTTGTTTTGAACATTCTAATTATTAGATCATACTCATCTGTGAAGAATCAACAACCGATATGTCTTTACACTTTTTATGTAAGACTGATGTGCTTTTGATTTGCTACCTCATAGAGAGGATTCATAAGCAAGTATGTCTTTCTATTTATCACAGGATATACACAGTTTTAATTCGATGGACCTTACGTAACTGCTGCGTCTCTGTGGAGTATACCCTGAACACTAAAACGTGATGAATCAATACTGACATGCAAAGCTAAAAGGCGGTAACTGCTTACTTCTCAAACATTCAGTTACTGCCTTTTGGATTTGCACCGCGGAATGGGTCGTAATCTGACTGGGCTAAGTGCCCCCCCCCCCCCATCCCCCAAAAAAGCGTTGTGAATCTGAGAGACTCTACAGACCGAGGACGTGGTTTGGTGGACGCGGGATGTATCCGTATACAGCCCCGGGGGAATCTGGATCTGATCCATGCGCTGCATCCCCGGGTCCCAGACCAAGCAACCCCTTAACTGCATGCGCAATAATAATAACGCTTTACGTTTGCATTCAGTCAATGTCATTTGACAGGCGTAAAAATGACTCAATATTGTACGCGACTCCAACCAATCACAGGTCGTTTATTCACATCCTATTATTATGTTATAGCGAAATGACAGAGTGGGCGTGGTTTGGGAGTAGAGTACATTTTTTGGGGCATAAAACGTCGAGGTTATGGTGTGCTGTAATCAGCAAATCGATGCCAATTTTATTACAAACCTAAAATATTTGCCTACAGGTGGGTTTTGTAAATATCAGTTCTTTTTTGTAGCACTTGTAGCTGGAAATTGCGTTAGCAATTCCAGCTACAAATGCTACAAAAAAGTAAACAACGATGCGGTTCTTAAAGGGTTAATGTTTAGGATGTCTGACCCTCGGAGGTGAACCGCAGCTGCGTGAAGCAGTCCATCAGCAGAGAGATGGTGCTGCCGATAGCTTAAAGCCAGAGTCACACCGCCACAGCTGACTGCCAATGCACACGACAAGACAATTTTCTGACTTGACTGGGATAATCGCTGCTGTGTAAAAATGAAATGAATCGGGCTTTAGGCCACCTTTGTGCACATATAGGCTAAACTGGGCCAGGAGAACCTCCTGAGGGTGGTGAGATGATACTGTCCTCCAGGATTCGAAATCAAACCCTGGCGGTCTGAGGCCGAGCACGCTACCTCTCGGTCACGGAGGCTCCCCACAATACTAACTTTCACACGTGGATGGGGAAGAAACAATTTTGTTTCTTTCAAACCGCCGAGACCGGGAACCGAACCCCGGACTCTGGCGTGAAAGGCAGCGGTGCTAACCACTACCCTAGGGCCCCCGCCCGCTGCTGTGTAAATGCTGAGCATACTCAATCCTATTGACTAAGTCACATCACCTCAACTTCACCACCTCTTGCTACGATTCGCCTCCTCGTGTCGTGGATAGTTGTAGAGTTGTGTCTCGGGCCTGATTTTCAGCCTAATTATTATTCCTTTCTCAGCAATAAACAGACCAGTTTTAAAATGATTGTACTGGGTACATATCGCTATGCGGCAATGATTTGTTCGGTTCGTCTGTGGACTTGTGACTGAGAGATACCGGGCTAAAGTCCTCAAAGTCTTTCGAAAAAAGAATAGGGCGTCATAGTTCCAACTTCGGGTTTCTTCATGTCGCGATATTGCTATAATCCGTAGAACGCAAACCCCCCCCCCCCTCCACCCGATTTCTCCCAAGAATCACACACAACGATGTATCAATGTTAGCCAACCGTATATGACTGACTGACTGACTGAGAGACTGACTGACTGACTGACGGAGAAGAAACATGTATTTCTTTGAAACTTGAATGCCAGATCGGGGGACTAGCCCCAAGTACCGACATTACAGGCAAGCAGCTTCCACCACGATCCTCGCCCTAGGACGTTCTTATTTTGATGTGATGGATTTTGTTTTTCAATGAAATTTATTGAAATATGTCACTTGATTCATAAATGCGACAAGGCGCTCAGAGGAATAAAAGAGTGAAATGATGTCATATAGACAGAATCATTTTTTACCAATCACTTTCGCCATAATTGTAAGCTTGACAGGCTTGATCGTGGTTATCTTGGTTATTCTGGTTATCACATTCGCCATTCCAATTGAACCCTTAAAGAGCTAGGGAATATGCTTCACCAACATAAATTTGTGACTTTTGATCAACAAATTCAAGTATTTTTTTTGTTTTTGATTTATGATGACGAAAACAAACTTGTTCTAATTTTGCTATAGACTTCAACTGCTCGATAAAAGGTTTCAACACACCGACAGTGGTGCTTGGCATTTAAAAGATTCCTATTCGCATCTCTGGGATTCACATGAGGTGAAGGTTGAGCTGTTTATTATACTAGGTGATGATTTATCTCAAGACTCACTCACAACGATGAATCAATGTTGGTCTACCGTGTATGCCCCTGGGCCAACATTAGATCAACATTGGCTAAATGTCTCGTGTTTGCTGGCGATGCACCTGTTACCAGGACCTGGTAAGTGGATCTGCCTAACTTATCTGGATACAAGAGGCAGCTCGAACAAAACAAGACATCGACTCTCTAGCAGCCAGAGCGTCGTATATGCCTCTCATATGAGTGACACATACGACACTATGGTTGCTAGAGGTCAATATGATCCCACAATATTCAAATCCAATACTTGATTTTCGCCTTTTCTCTTATCCCCATCCGATTTTCTCCACATGTATAATCAAAACAAAATCTATAATAAATACCGCGTACACGCGGTATTTATTCTAGATTTTGTTTTGAATATACACGTAGTGCATGATCACACAGCGCCACCTTAGTGGTAAAAGGTCGTATCATCAGAGTGGTAGATATGACCTTTTAACGCCATGGTGAGGATATAAACGTACCAGGAAGTCCCACTGCGGTCACATTCCTTTTCTCGTGAGAGAGAATGCACTGCCGGATTTCTTATCGGGATCCATAGACATGTCAGTCCACCAGGATCGACTGAGTCCAATCTCAGATTGGGTCGGTATTTTCAACGATTACATCTATCAATATATTCCTCCATTAACGTAGATATGTGCCCCAAATTATCCCCAAGTGTTGTAATATGTCAGGTGGAATATATATAGCAGCGAAGAATTATCTAATGATACTTAAAAAATATCAGTGGCTGACAAGGAAGCAAACAATCGAAAAACGTGCGGAAGAAATGTAATGGACTACTAATAAACATAATTATGTTACTGGATTAAGAATGGCCATGGTGGCTACTATTTGATACTTTCTCCTCGCAATTTGGAACAATAATCGGGTTACGATAGAGGTCAATTGCTATTGAGGGGTAGTATGTGACTACAAACTCTCACAAATATGGGTTCAGCCCCCGCTGGCCGTATTCTAGTGTCGAGGGATATCGTGTTCGGCTCACTCATCTCAATATATCCCCAGTACAGGTTCTCTTGATATGGGTGCCGTAACATTGCGCTATTAGATGGCATTGAACAACTCTCATTCACTCGAATTTAATTTCACTCCCGAATCCTAATTTTCGTTATTTCTATTTTTATACAATATATAGGCCTAGATGAGACATTCAAAAAGTTTATGAAAAAATACTGACTGACAAACACCATTATCTAGTCACACATTTTTATTATAAAAATAGTGTTGTTAAGCACTTCTCGACAGTATTAACAAAGTGTGGCAGCTGGAACCTCTATCTAATATCCAGGTGAGAAATCAAGCATCTCTCAGTGAATCCATATGATAACCCGGCCCATCATGTTTTGTATTAGTGCTAGTTCAATACGTGAGGGGATCCCTATACTTCAGGGCTCTACCCAAATGTTAGTGTTTATGCAATAGACCCAATTCACAGCCAAATACATAAATCCTGTAAGAGGGGATCAACATTAAAAAGCGTTTCTATATTGGCACACATTTTACATAGACGCAAATATGGCCTGTCAGTTAGTCTATGTCAGATAGCGCCTGACATTTTAGAGGGCGTAGCCTATGTTATAACAGAGAGATTGTCTGGCAGTTCGTTCCATTCACCATACGCAGACAATGCATTATGCGGAACTGCAAACAGACTATGTATGTAAAACCTCCTCACAGCCAGATACCAGGATTGTGTTGATTTAACGTTGTGCTATCGTCTGCGACGCTGGAGCAACATTAAATGAACATAGGTTCGTGTGTGCTAAGGAAGCATTATCTGAAATACAGAGACAGCTTTGTCATTCACGCATGCATAGGGCTACTCTCAGAAAACGTTTGCTGTTCAATCTGAATGTCTTGTGTAGACCTATTATTCCATTCCCAGCAGACACAATACGTTGAATCAATGTTGGTTTAGCGTTGGTCCAGCGTCGTAGACGGTGGACCAACGTTAATCCAACATTGATTCAACGTCTTGTGTCTGTTGTGTTTTGTCCCGAGTGATCATCTCTTTAAGGGAACTTTATTTATATTCAGTTTCATTGCTCTGTCCGACAAACTTTGTTGCGAATAAGATCTGGTAGTAAAATTAGCAGCCAAGTCTAGCTAAGTCTATATTATAGTTGTAAAAATACATACAATAAAACAAGCAAAAATTTAAAAATAGACTGTAAAATACAATACAAAAGATATAAATTATATGCACAATGTTATACCTAAAGCTTGTGTAAGGTATGTTAATAATGTTTTTCCCCAGTGTTGAATAAGAATATTAGTATGTATATAAAGCATTGACTGATTTATTTTGTGTGTGATTAACTGATTGATAATTATGTATATTTTTGAACGGATACAATCAATACTGGTTGTACTTGTAAAAACAATCTTGGATTATCATGATTATTGTGTTAACCTCTTATTTATGTAAAAATATATAATATATACATTTAAAAGTCTTCGTATTCCAGTACGATGAGACGATGAACCGATGTAGGTTTAATGCTGGACGCCTGTCTATTGCACTGGTCCAATATTTAACATTCAATAATTAACATAATATGTCAATTATATTACTGTATGTTAAATGTTGGACCAGCGTCTTCATAATAATATTATATCGCATTTGCTAGTAGTCCAATTAAGGTACTTATAGCCATTCAACCAATATGTGTGTGCTTATTGTTGTACTATCATGCAAGACAAACAACAGTAACTGCTTGATTTTCAAGTCAGCAGATACTGCTGTTTGCCTTAGCAAATCAATAGTATATCCTTCGTGATTTGATAGCAATGTGCATAAATCACGGTGATCATAATATGTTTATAAATATTTGAGATATGTATACATTGTCAAAGCACCCATTGAGTGTGAAGTCATTCGAGTATTTACCGGACACTGAGTCCCCACTATATCACTATATATATACACACAATAAGTATTTGACAGCTGCAGTGGTAAAACACACAATCATACCGTAATATTCACAGGGGTATATTTGATTGCTTGAAGGTTTGCCGAATTGCTTGTTTAGTAGCTCGATTGATTGCTTTATTAATCGCGCGTTCGATTGTTTATTGTTTGATTGCTTGCGTGGCTGTTTGGCTGCTTGCTTGCTCGCTTCTGTCGTATTTTCTTGCTTGCTTGCGTGCTTGCGTGCTTGCGTGCTTGTTTGCTTGCTTGCTTGCTTTCTTGATTGATTGATTGATTGATTGATTGATTGATTGATTGATTGATTGATTGATTGATTGATTGATTGATTGATTGATTGATTGATTGATTGATTGATTGATTCATTGATTCATTGATTCATTGATTCATTGATTAATTATTAATTGATTAATTGATTAATTAATATTGGTCGATCGATTTATTCAATTAATAAATTGATTGATTGATTCATTGGTCGGTCGGTCGGTCGGTCGGTCGGTCGGTCGGTCGGTCGGTCGGTCGGTCGGTCGGTCGGTCGGTCGGTCGGTCGGTCGGTCGGTCGGTCGGTCGGTCGGTCGGTCGGTCGGTCGGTCGGTCGGTCGGTCGGTCGGTCGGTCGGTCGGTCGGTCGGTCGGTCGGTCGGTAGGTCGGTCGGTCGGTCGGTCGGTCGGTCGGCATTTTTTTCGATAGTCTGTAATAACAGACTCTGTGTGCGATGCAGAGTCTGTAATCATCCATTCGTAAAGTTGTTTCCCAAAAATCCGGTGCATGGACGACCGCTTACGCAATGCATTAATGCATCATTGTTTGATCAATAATTTTTATTTTATTTTATATTAACAGATTTACATCATTGGAATAATGCCTCAACGTGAGGATTCAACGCCAGTCTCTATAGATTAATTTATCATTTGAATATGTATACCCAAAACAATCTTTGTGAAATTCTTGATCTCAGCGTCCACTGTCTACCAGCATACAAAACCACATCTTTTGTTATGACGTCCATATCTGACGCTAACTCATGTCATTGCGTCAAACTCGGATTAGGTTTTCGACATACTGTCGACTGCAACACATATTGGGACCGTAGGCCTACATGTCAGCAAATTCCGATGGTGTATGCTCAAATAATTAGCATTTTGATTATGGTAATGATTAACCCTTTAACCGCCGGTGTCGCATATATTTGGGTTTTCATTTATTATTAGCACATAAAGTACCACCTTTTAAACATGTTAAAGATAAAATGTGACATCAATCAGCAATATCTGAAAACAGCTGACCTCCATTTTGTCAAATCTGAATAATTTTCACTCACTTGAAGTTGTGGATCGCGTCAGCGAGACACAATTTCAAGTGGGTGAAAATTCAGATTGAATAATTTGGCGGGTAAAGGGTTAACAAGTTGAAACATCGTATAAGTCCCTCAATAATTTATAATGCGTTTTCCAACGGATTAAAAAAGAAATGAAAACCATTCAGCTGATCATCATGATCTACGTGTATAAAATATAGTAGACCTATAAGTCTTTATCCCACCAATCAAATGTGCTTGGATACATAATCAATACAGGGTCATGTTTTTATCACGCATCTATACATGGAAAGTCTATTATGTTCAGTAGAAATAAATGGTTTCACATTTCCGATCGAGGACATGCAGAAAGCTATAAATAACTAATCTGAGAATGGCATGACTGAGATGGGCCTCTCATGATTGACGACCAGCAAAGATGAGACGTCAAGCAATTGTTGGTTTAAAGTTGGGCCAACGTCTTCGACGCTGGGCCAACATTAAGTCAGCATCAATTGAATGTTTCTTGTTTTCTGGTCTTCTCTGTCTTTGAACTTGTCATATATCGCCCCCTTGTATATGAACAGGTGTATCTGTCACTTTGTGAAGTGCCAAATACACCTTTCATATCCAAGGGGGGGGGGGGAGGGTACAAGCGCTACATTTATCAGTGTTTATGACGGTCGGTTCTACCATTCAATGTTCTTACTGAATTATATATGAGTTTTAGGTTATTTATTAATTTTTGGGTTAATATTTTTATAGACATGTCGGTGGCTTCACATAAACCACAGATAGTTTATGGGTCGATTTATTCAATTTAACTTGTTTTAAGGATGATCGTCATCTACATCATCTAGAAATAGTCTTTACATCTGATGGCCCAAATATATCACATCCATACAATTTGACACATCTACACCTCTTTTCTGTTGCATGTAGGCCCTATTTATTCCTATTTTACTCATATAATTATATGCAGAGACTCACGGGACATTTAATAGCACAGCAAATGTCACCATTTCAACGAAAGCATAACTCCTTCGTTTGTCGGTTCTAGAGCAATTCCCATTTCACAGTTAAAATAGTTAATGAAGTGCAGTACCGATACTACATTAATGATCAATAAATCAATGCTTTGCCATAATAGTCTTTTTTAACCCTGATGGGTATAGGACTTCTATTCTTGAAATTAACAGAAGTATAACATTAATTTATATGTTGTAATTTTGATCACATGTGTACTTTTTATTGTATTAATTTTACTGTCATGTCTTTTTACAGTTCTATTGCATGTTTGCATTTTTATTTACAATAATATTAGTTGATAGTTTCTACTAATTTAACCCTTCTCCGCCACCTGATTTTTCAAACAGATAACATTTAATGGAATTAATGAAAGTGAATAAAGTTCATTGGAAAAGTAATCAGATACTGCTTCTTCACTTTGCACACACATCTCAATACGTCCTGATTTGCAGTATCTACGCTAAAATGATTTTTAAAATATTCTACTTTGAATTATATATATTCCAGCATATCTACGACGCTGACCCAACATTAAAACAACATTGGTTCAATGTCCCGTGTGTGCTGGGATGCGACATCGGCGTAGTGTGTTGAACGGTTAAAGGGACGTGACTACTACTTTACAAACTCAGAGATGCGTTCCTTGAATATCGAGCGCATGAAATATCTCTGTTTTTCTAATCAATACCTGTCCATTACAGGCCTACACAGAAATCAACTGATCTGATTGAGACGAAATTATTTTTATTATGAAATCGATGTCTTTCTTTACTGAACATTCCTCTCTCTTTGCAATGCAGTGACTGCTTTCTTGAAAAGTAAGCAGTTACTGCTGTTTGGTTTTAAAGAGCAGACAGAGATGTGATGTAATCTAGTGTTCCATGTCGTCCATAACAACAATTACCTTCTTGTACGGCTCAGAAACTTTAATTACCAACATAATTATTGAAGGCCCCCTAAATGCTGTGTTAATATTCCAAATAATATGCAATTTTACAAATCAGGTCTGGGTCAAATAAAAGTATGGTGTTTATTTAGAACTTTTTAAAAGTAATTGTCGAATCGTAGCCCCCACTCCTGTATTTGCCCTTGAGATGATGCCGTGACCCGTAGCCACCCAGTCGTGTTCAGCGCCAGGTTTACCACATATATAATAGTTAACTGCCACCTGGTGACTACATATTTTTACCTGTACTTTTCAACTGCATACTGACGGTGCTGCCTCTTAGTGAATAACTTCGAATCTTCCAGCGCGCGAAGTATTTTTTTTAACAGGGAGGCAGTGCTAGCGGGATTATAGACCACCGTAATTTTGTTTTAAGTGCTTTAATTCGAACGATCACTTGCATCGTCGACGCAACGCTGCCTCGAATTGGATGCACATCTAAAAACAGGACAAACAATTTGATTTTTTTCAGGGCATATCCCTACCTGAAAATTTTGTTTTACAGTAATGGTCTAGCCATCTGACATTGCTTGCCAGATATCAACAATATTGAAAAAAAAAATCTATATTGGCCGAAAAGTAGGCCTACGTCCTAGGTCATAGCCACCAAAATGCACATCTACACCCCGTAAGGGATGTGTGTGTACAATATGAGAGAAAGCCCCCCATGGGTTTCCGAGATCTGCTCCAGAAACGAAAAGACGGACGGGCAGCCGAGGCGACGACATAATATAACCCCCACCCCGGGGACAAAACATACAATGTATTATATTAGTCACAACTATTGATGCATATGCCTCCGCTGTAGCGAGAACAACCCCCCCCCCCCCGTAAATTAAAGATAGGCTGATCTCAACAGTCTCTTTTGAAAACAAATCGTGTTGACGGACGGACTGACGGACGCTGGAACGGACGGGTGAACAACCCGTCCTTATAAGGCCACAGGCTGGCGGAGGGCTGGTGAAACACTTGAGGTACACCAAATTGTGAGTTTTATGTATATAATTTTTACATTCAATAATTATTTTTTTAGAATTCATAAAAAAGTAGCATGTTCATAGGTAATCAGATAAATATACTTTTTGTTCCATGACAAGCACGCTGAGTTTTCAAATTCTTCAATTGATGTTTCTTAAGGAAATAAATCAGCTTATATCATTTTACATGTATGATTTTGTTTTAATTTTAGGTAAAATATCCTAATTCTAATCATATATAGACCAGTATGCAGTAACTGTAAATTTGTATTATATCTCCATGCAAGTTACTATTGTATCTTTTAGCGAAATCATTTCAATTTGCGATTACAACAAACCCTGTATGTCTGTGGTAAAAATATATTTTAGGGGTTTGTCGCTCAGGTCAGGTAATCTTCCCCTAAGGCAAGGCTTGACTCCGCCTCGCGGTGTCAAGCCTTGCTTTAGAGAAGATGGGTCAGGTGATGTTAGTATTATAGTACGTGGTCTACTCATGTCAGGTACCCAGCAAACGTGAACAATGACCCAATGTTGATGTAATGGTGGGCCAGAGTCGTAGACGTGGTCCAACATTAAAACAACTTCGGGTCATTGTCTCGTGTTCACCAGGAAGTGGAAAACGTAGCTAGTCTTGCTGTGAGTTCAAGTGAACTTACGAAATATCGTCCAAACAAAGTGTTTTTTCAGCTGTAAGGAGACGTTGTCTATGTGTTGGTTTAATGCTGTAGACAGGGGTCCAGCATACAGGCATAGGGCCAACATCCGTTTTATTTATTTCACTCAGCTGGTAGATGATATAGTGCAGAGTTACACCTGTTCCCCCAAGCAAATCCTAACAGCTGTAACTGCTCACTTGAAAAGTAAACAGCTACTGCTGTTTACTTTGCAAGGCAGTGCTGATGACATCAGTGTGAAGTTGTTTCAATGGTGTACCACCTCCTGGGAACGTGGTACGACATTCAAGCAACATTGGATACAGTAACAATAATATTGTAACACTCGTGCAATGTAACATTTAGGCCGACGTCGTCTGCTTTCTAGTACACAGTACTTCACGTCAATTACGTAACAGGGAATGACAGATGAAGCCATAGCATCTGGTCTCGATCTCAGCAAGGAGTATGGGTATTTTCAGATTTTCACTGAGTTAACCATGTTAAATCCCAATATGACAGTAGAATGGAAAATGAATTTTTTTATAGCAATACGTGTACTTGTATATTTGTGTCTCGAACATTACGCCTAGATGAGTGTGTTGTGCAAAAAGCAGGGTTTTCCATGTTTTTAGACAGTGACAGATTGTTGGCTAAAACTTTTAGGCTATCCCGAGCATTGTGTCTATTCAGAAAGGGTGTGTTATTGTAAAAATCTGTACAGGGCCTTTAAATGGTATGTTTTCTCCCGAAACTGTATAGGGCCTAGTTATGTTTGGCAAAATTTGTATATGCATAGGTATATTTTGGCCACAAAGGTATATTCAAGACTAAGAGTTTGACTATCCTGTCTGCACACCGGACCCAAATTTTCACCTAGTGCCCCACCCAATAGTGGAATAACCTCCTGAGCATATGGTGAGATGTATCAGATGGCACTGCCATCACACAGTATCCTAAATTTCGTTCAAGGCCTAGCAAACAACCTCTAGGACACGTAGCAGGTATCTTATGCTATGTTTTTAAATTGTTTTTGTTAAAATCGAAGAAAATCAAGTTTGAACTGTTTATTTCTAAAATATAATAGTGTTATCAGTTTTTTCGCCTTAAAAACTATACAAATCGATATATTATACTCGTTTTTGTGCTCATTATTTCAAAAGTTATGGTGAAATAGATAATATCTTTGCCACATGGCGGCCATTTTTGATTTAGTCTATTTTAATAGATTTGAAGAGTTAGAAAAAAATGCAATCCCTTTTTTTTCTCATCACTATTATGTTTCAAAAGGGAATAAACAAAAAAATCACTTTTAACAAACATTTTGCACGGAAATACATAAGGGCATATACTATATTCATTGACACTATTTTATATCACTTTCTTTGTCGAATAACATTGAGAATGTTAAAGTTAATTATGTGATGTCATTCCAACATTCCAATGAACTCTTTGCTGTCAAGCTGCTATGAGTTTTGTCAGCTTGGAACCTTAGTGTAGTGGGTAAACGCTGCCGTCTGTCACGCATGAGCTCACGGGCTCGTCCACACTCTGGTACTCTGGACTTCAAAGAACTACCCGTTCAGTAAAAGATTCATTGTGGGGAGCATCCGTGGCACAGATGTAGCGTGCTCAATCACCTCAGATCGCCAGGTTTCGAATATCGAATCTAGTGTTTGAAGAGCAGTGTCATCTGAATAATTCCACCATCCTCACATCAGGAGGTTTTCCTTGTCCAATTTAGCCTGTAGACCCCATACACTCACAAATAGCCTAAAGCCGCTATCACATTCTTTTTGAGCTTCGTCAATATGCGTTTTGCGTATTTCATTCATGCTCTCATCCACCCCCCTCCTACAGTGTATGATATATAATATCAACAATTTTTTGAAATATGTGACCCGATCTGGCAAATTGAGACGGAAGTCGCGTTTTGACTATTGTGCTAGGGCCTCCAAAAGGCAAAATGGTCATAATCTGACCAATTTCAGATTTTGAGATAAAGTTTGAGATTAAAATGTTAACTTTCGGTTCCTAAAATTGTAAGGTATAAAAATAATATTAATTATATAAAATTGATGTTTTAAACACACTACAATTTGCAAAAAAAGAACAAATTCACAGACAATAAAAATTATGACGCCAGCACTAGCGTCATGAGCGTGGTAATAGGCCACTATATAGTGTATATCTATATGCACCCCATTTGCTAGATGTTGGTGTATAAATAGATTTTATTGTTGATTATGTATCTTGAGGGTGCTAAAATTAAAAATTAAAGTGGGGTAAATTTTGTCGGGGTCATTGAGGTCATTCTCTTACCCCCTGAAAACCCCCCTACTATATGATTTTTTTCAACTTAATCGAATAGCGGCGTGTAGCAGCTCATTTTGTAGGTATTAATGAGTAGAACAAACTTTATCTAAGAAACTATGGGCTAAATTTATATTTACCCCTCCAGTGGGGGCATAAGGGGTAAAAAGGGGTAATATCAAAAATAGGGTATATTTTCAAATTTAAGGAATAGAGTCGTGCAGCAACTCATTTTGTAGGTATTAATGAAAATAAAATACTTCACCAAAGAACAAATAGCCGAAATCAATATTTCCCCCTCCAGGAGTGTGAATAAGAGGTAAAAAGGAGTAAAATAACGAGAAATAGGGTATATTTTCAAAATTAATCGAATGGAGTCGTGTAGCAACTCATTTTGTAGGTATTAATGAGTATTAATGAGTATTAAAGAATAATATGCTAAAATCTATATTCACCCCCTCCAGTGGGGAATAAGGATTAAGGGGTAAAAAGGGTAAAATCAAGAAAAATAGGGTATATTTTTACCTTATCAAATAGGATCCTGTGACAGCTCATTTTGTAGGTATTAATGAGTAGAACAAAATTTACCTGAGAAAAAATTGGCTAAAATCCATATTAACCCCCTTCCGTGGGGGGGGGGGGGGGTGATAGGGATAAAAAGGGGCATATTTTCAAATTAATCGAATAGATAGATTGGGATGTGTTTGGTGTACCTCCGTGTTGGGGCATAAGTGGGTTTCAGCCATCATAGACATCCTAAACGAACACAATTGGAGCAAAAATTTCCTATTTTTACTCTTTTTTGCTGATTTGACATTGTTGTAACCTTGAGATGACCTTGGGGTAACACTCATATGAAGCCCCACCCCAGCCCATGTGACCATGTTTACTTGGGTTGGACTTCATCAGACTTTGAAGAAGTGCTAGTTATTGGTCCAAACATGACAATGTATGTGTTATTTGATCTGTTTCTGTCATATCAAATGGGGGTGATATAAGGGTCACTTTGGAGGGTATTACCCTCCAACCCCTTTATTACCCCTGTAACCTCTTGAGATGTGTTTGGTGTACCTACGTGTTGGGGCCTAAGTGGGTTTCAACAGTCATTGACATCTCAAATGTACAGAATTAGAGCAATAACAACGAAAACTAACTATTTTAACCATTTTGGCTGATTTGACGTTGCTGTGACCTTGCGATGACCTTGACATGACTTTGGGGGAACACCCTTATGAAGCCCCACCCCAGCCTGTTTCACCATGTTTACTTGGGTTGGGCTTCATCACCTTTAAAAGAGTGCTAGTTATTGGTCCAAACATGACACTATCTGGACCATTTCTGTCATATGAGATGGGGGGGGGGGAGTATAACCCTCTACCCCCATATTACCCCTGTAACATCTTGAGATGTGTTTGGTGTACCTACGTGTTGGGGCCTTAGTGGGTTTCAACCGTCATTACTCATAGACATCTCAAATGTACAGAATTAGAGCAATAACAACAAAAACTAACTATTTTCACACTTTTTGGCTGATTTGACCTTGCTGTGACCTTGAGATGACCTTGACATGACCTTGAGGTAACACCATTATGAAGCCCCAGCCCATGTGACCATGTTTACTTGGGTTGGGCTTCATCAGATTTGGAAGAAGTGTTAGTTATTGGTTCAAGCATGACAATGTATGTGTTATTTGATCTGTTTCTGTTATATCAGATGGGGGTGATATAAAGGTCACTTTGGGGGGTATCACCCTCCAACCCCTATATTACCCCTGTAACCTCTTTGAGATGTGTTTGGTGGACCTCCGTGTTGGGGCCTAAGTGGGTTTGAACCATCATAACATCCTAAATTAATACAATTGAAGCAAAAACAACAACAACTAAATATTCTGACCCTTTTTGGTTGATTTGACCTCGATATGACCTTGACATGACCCTGGGGTAATAGACATATGAAACCCCACCCTAAGCCGTGACGCAGCGTGTACTTAGGATTACCTTCATCAGCTAACTGATAATTTTTAATATAAGTTGGCCTACTATACTGGTCATCTGTCCAAATATGTCTATTTAAAAAAAAATCCTCCCCGGTGATGATTCTCATACAAGAAATTGAATAAGAGTTAGGAAAAAAATTCAAAAAAAAACTTTCTCCATTTTTAAATTGATATTTACCGATTTGGCCTGAGTTACATCTTTGGTGCTATTCAACCTACAGGCTCGTGTGACACCTCATTTTAAAGATAATTTTGTGGAGATTTCCGTCTCATTTTGCCAGATCGGGTCACATATTATTAAATTAATTCTCATTTTTTATATTACATAAACATTATCTTCAATGCAAGGAAATCCGATTCAAAAGTAGTTACTAAAAATACATTCTGGCACGCACAAACTTATTATTTCTTTCTGTTTAATGCCAATATATATAACGATAGTTTACAATCTGTCATTCAAACGTCAATATCACATTTTGAACCTCCATTCGAGTCGTGACCTCAAACATGAAGTAACATAATTATACTATTAAGAATGCTGCCACAAAAAACAGGTAATGCCATTTTTATTATTCTAGCAGTCAAAGAATGTAATATGACAAAACGTATTAAAATGTTCTGTTTACTTAATCATGGATGATTAGCTAGAGAGGGACATGGCGCAATAGTTAGAACGTAGCGCTTTGCCGATCTCGCTGCCTGCGTGCGTTTCGAACCCCGCTTGTTGCATATTTTTTTGAGAAATATCATGTTTCTCCCTTCTCATTCTTGGGACATTGTTTCGATGTTGTGTCCTTGGACAAGGCACTTCACCCTCAAATGCGTCACTTGACTCTGATGAAAATAAGTACCTAGTAGGACAGAGATGGCAATGTGTACGATATGCGCCGAAATAGCTACATGACTGTATGCTCTCCGTAGAGTTGAAATGGCACACGAATGAACAGGTCCAGTGACCAGGAGGGTAAAATGTTAAGTCGGGTGATAATTATGTCTTCAGACTTTATATCAGACTATAAATCTGCACCTTTACTGTATAATTATTATCTCATCTACCTGATTCACCTACTTCATTTATCTCTTATAACAATACAAGAATTTTAAATATATCGTTGATTATATTATCGAAACTACCATTTCTCTAAATATATATCGAAAAGGAAAAAAATGATTCTCCCACTCTTCTAATTTAGCATGTAACATGAGACAATTTTAGCATTTATGACCTCCATAAGTATTAGTTGCGCAGTTGACCTTCCAATTCAGAATTATGCACAGAATAGATAACAGATTGAAGATTGGTATACATTTATTAAAATTTTCTCTAGCTGATTTGACATTGATATGACATCATAAAGCCCTCATCGGGAACAATATTACACCTCTTGATCGTTTGGTTCATATTTTAACCTATCATGCAGTTTGTTATGTTTATATAATGAATAGATGTACCGGTATGCAATTTACTTGGGAATTTAGATAACAAACATGATAAAGCTTATCGTAGCATTTTAGGCATTATAATGATGTCGAAGGATGGTAGGATTTGTTTGATTGTAGTACATCACGATAAAAATATTATGCTTTGGTGACTTTTCCAGTCTATCTCAATTGTTGCTCAAAATATAACTTCAGTAATTTTATGATGGCCATTTTAAATATCATGTTTACAAAAAATCCGCAAGGATGAGAGCTCCACATTCGCCTACCAGCCAAGCATAATCAAAAGAGAAAAAAAACTATCAGCCAAAACAATATTAGCCGCAGTTTCACAGCGATATCCAGTTGTTTTTGCTTATATTTGCATAAATAAAGACTTTACAAGTTTTTTTTCTATAAATTGGCTTTCTCATACCTGAAAACATAAGAATAGACATAAATATTGTGTATGTCTCTGGCGTATGTAGCTGCAAAATTATTCGTAAATATGTTTATTTTTATATACGCTTGCACCATTTTGGACATTTTCTCGACCTAGAAAATGCCAACCCTTTTTTCTTGATCTTCATGATATTTCGAGTCAGAATCAAGTAAAAAAAGTAATTTAAATAGACAAAATGCACGAACGTGTGATATATGATCCTACACTGCTTGGATTAATATCACCCATCCTAACAGTAGCAACGATTTACGTTCCACTTTGATTGGAACGTATAACGCTGATATTGTCAGGATGATATAACACCCAGCAAACACGAGACGTTGAACCCATGTTTGTTGCATGTTGGGCTAACAATGTTGAAGAAGGTGGCTTAACAAGCAACACGCAAGGGGCCAACGTCTCGTATTTGTGAGGTACTTGCACACTTATAGATTCATCTCACAGACAAACAGGAAGACGGCGTGGTCTCACCGGAAGTGTTGCTACACGTGACCGCAGACGAGACTGCATAGTCACATGGCCCCTGAGTGTTTAGTCTGCCGGGGTGCGTTATTAATTGTGCTTTTTCAGATCGATCTCCTGCCAGGCAACGGGTATCAGAACGAGCAACGGTTTATTTTTAGATACTGTGAGGATCTCTCACTTTCTGGTGGATAACACTCTAAATCCGGGACGTCGTCCCCAGTTACGTAGTCCTCTGTATAAGAATGAAATGTGGCCATAATAACTTATTTATACATAGACCTACATGCTCTATGTTACGTTGACAAGCTCGTGTGTTAAATTACGCCTCGGTGTATTTTGTTAAGACTATGTAAGACAAATAAGCTTGCCAATGTCAATTCCGAATTGATTAACTGTAGCCTATTTTTGGGGTTCTTATTATTATTTTTTATTTTACAAATAATGGAGAACAGGAGACTTCCACTGAGACGGAATAGTCGATGGCGTGGAATCCATGCAAGAATAAAAACCTCAAGAAACTCTATAAATTTACAATCGTTAATGATTGTATCGACAGCACATATACAAGAAGCGTATACAAATAACTCAAATAGTAATCGTAACAGTAATTTAGTAAGTACAAATTTTATATTGTTGTTATGTGAATTACATTAAAATATAAACAAATCTCTAATTATTAGTATTTAAACGAGAAAAACATTGCATCAGAGGTATATTGCAATCTTCCTTTTCCCCATTTAAAAATATTTTACAATATGAAATCACACCAGAAAATGAGTGCGTATTATTATGTTTTTTAAATTTTATTTCGATTGGGCAGCTGTTGCAAGGTGCGGAATAGTATATGAAAGACATCGTGTAGCAAATTCATAGTTTATTTTCAAAATAATTAAATCTTGACGTATTGTAATGGTGGTTGTTAGATTTAAAAGAGATTTTGAGAATTGCTACACTCTAAACAATATAGGTTCTTTAAAAATAACCCTTCAGTACTATCACCATGCAACCCCAGGAGAACCCTACAAGGGTTTTCCTGTAGTTGCATGGTAATAGTACTGAAGGGTTCCTGGGGTTGCATGGTAATAGTACTGAAGGGTTCCTTCTAAAGAACCTATATTGTGTATTGTGTATGTGTCATTTACAGTGTATGTATGTCATAGTCCATGATAATTCTTTATTCAAAACTATTCCTAAGTGAGTTTAAAACTTTTCACAGTCTCAATTTCAGTGGGAGGACGGTACAACAATAGTCCTAGAGTAAATAAATAGTTTATCTCTGTGGTATAGGTAAGAATTATTTAAAATTGCGTGCTGAAACTACATTTCTGTTAAAACAAACTCAGCAGATTGCTATCTCAACATAATATCCTTTCTGTCATATAAGAGTGTTGTCTCTTGTTTATCCTCCGTGAAATATCGCAATCCAGCATTTCCGTTATCAGTGGCTCGTCATTGCTCACGCCATGTTAACTCCATGCTCTCACTGATAGAACATGTAGTATGACTACGTGACTATTACTGAATGTCTTGCCCTGTCTGCAGGGTCTTTCTTGCGCGTCTCTTGTAGCCTACCACTCCACGTTGCTGCTGCTATATCTGCAAATATTGCTGGCATTGTTTCTGCTGCTGCTACCCGGTAAAAACAGTATCTTCAACAACAGCACCTCCTGCTGCTCATGCTGTTGTTATGACTGGTGATTTTAATATTGCTGCTACTGCTGCTGCTGCTGCAGCGCGCCTGTTGCTGAGACGGCAACCGTTGCTCCTGCAGGAAGCCTGCAAATCAATACTACCATGCAATGGCAAACAGCAGTAACTGCTTACTTTTCAAATGAGCAGTTACTGCTGTTTACTTTTGCACGGCTGAGTAGTGTGTATGGGGCCTGCGTATAGATCTGCCATAAGTGTCTTGTGCACATCTGGCCTGTAGATGTACCACAGACACTGTGGCCAGACACCAATCTCACGTGTATATGTCATACACAAACGTGTACGCTGCGGGGAACTTACGTGACGAAAATTATAGTTACGCGTGCGTTGCCGACGTGTAGGCTACGGATAATTCGGATTCAGCCAAATACCTGGAATAATATCAGGGATACTGGTGAGCTGTCGATCTGGACATACTGGTCAGCAGGGCGCTGTCCGCTTATACTGTGGTGACACAGCCGCACGCTGTCCACGGATACTGACCAGCCAGACAGACAAATCCAGACACCACGCCAGGATCGGATCCATGTGGCTCAACCTCCCCAGGTCGTCGTCAATCAGCCAGTTTCTAGGTGAGAACCCATCTCTCTTATATAACCGGTATTAAAATGTCACCTGATAATGTCGACTTCACCGTCAGCCATTGACTTTCCCTTTGCGGATGCTTTCTCAACGTAGAAGCAACGTCAATGACCTTGGTTCAACGTTCAGACAATGTCATGTGCAGAGTGAGATTCAAACAAGGAGTTTAATATTATAAGAAATATTTTTCAGAAAGTCGCATTATATCATCTGATGCAAGATATACATTCGCCGTTTTTTTAGCAGGCCAGGCTATTTTTCAAATCGCAATTGCTGAAATGAAATAGGCCCTACAAAATAACCAATAGCAATAAGACATTTTGACTATTTAAAAACCCATACGTCCTAATGATGACCATTTTGATTTATAAATACAAAAATGCTGTTTCGCTTTCAGCATCTCAAAATTCATGATATGATATTATACAAGGATGCGGACAAACATAGCATGTCATCTATCATTGTCTTTAACCCTTTAAGCACCATCGTCACGTTTTTGCATAACGTGGTATATTTTGACTAAAATTTATTAAAGATAGCATGTTATAATCCATGGTTGTTTTATTTTCTACAATATTATACATCATGTTAAAAAATATATATTTCTGCATCATTTTATAATAATCTTGTAGATATTTGCATATCTGAAATAAAACCATTAAATATTATCTTATCAGCCTGTAGATATCAATCTGGTGCCAATATTGAGGACTTCGGACTTGATTATAGCAGTCTCAGTTATTACGGAAAACCTTTATAATCTATTAATAAATAGAGTCTGTCGAATAAGGTGTCGCTATAGAATGCGAAATAATGGGATATCGATATAAAAAGAACTGCTCAACGCCGGGAGAATATTAGGTCAATATCAGACACGTTGGCCCAGTCTTCGTCTTCTGGCGTTTGCGTGGATATATTTTGTCACCGTGGACACTTGATGTGCATCAGCTGTTACATGTGTGAAGACACGAGAGGTTCACACAATGTTGATCCAATGTTGGGCTAGTGTTATGTAGCGGGTGTACCGCTGCTGTCCGCCGGCTGACCAGTACTCAGCTCATTGATGTAACTCCACCTTTTGCGTTCCAGAGCCGACCGTGCACACATCTCAGCTGACAACGTGTCGCGATGATCATCTCATAGATTGTCAATACGTCACCATCACGTGTCAATTAGATTGTATCTCTGTAATCTGCGATATATCCAATTTAATACTGATTAGTTTATTGTACTATCGTTGGTTGAATCTACCATTTATACTGGTATAGATTTGCAGCATAACTATTTATTTATTGGCGATAAATGTCAGAATGAACATAGAAATCCACAATGTGGACAACAGCAAACAGAAGTAGCTGGTTACTTTGCAAGTAAGCAGTTACTGCTGTTTGTTGTTGCACCACAGAGTAGAGAGACGTAACATTATCAATATATAATCAATCATTCGTTGATTGTAAGGAATTAGAGATTACACATGTTACAGGAGATTATACGGATTATAATGATTAGGTCTACAATGAAAACTTCAGATTCTTGTTTGATACAAATTTTTCAACCGTATGTGGGTCATCTGAACATCTCAACATCTGATCAGTTCTGCTAGTTACATCGACACTCTCTAAGCAATGCTCTAAGCTTTCAGACGACTTGGTGTGCATAACATGTCCATGATAACAATACCTAATAACCCGGCTATCGATTTAATAGGTGGAAAATGAAAATTCCCTTGACATGAGAATTTACGCAAACGAAGCATAGAGGATAGATGCCTCAAGGGTCGATGTTAATGCTCTCGATTCTTTCAAGAGCATTCGTCATCTGGGCTTACCTTGAGGCTGCATTTGCTTTGCCTACGGCATATCGTAATCAAAACCAGAGACTGGGATAAAGATCAACTTGTGCTTGTAAATGTGTACAGCATGTACGAGGTCGATCATGTACGTCAGAGGTCGGGTAACAGATGTACGGTTATGATTCGGACAAGGTGTAAAATAATGACACGGCCTGTTTGATGTATAACCTTATGTGTAGACAACCTACAATAGTCATGACAGCGTACATTAAACCCTTTAACCGCCAAATTATTTAATCTGAATTTTCACCCACTTGAAGTTGTGTCTCGCTGACGCGATCCACAACTTCAAGTGAGTGAAAACAATTCTGATTTGACAAAATGGAGGTCACCTGTTTTCAAATATTGCTGATTGATGTCACATTTTATTTTTAACATGTTGAAAAGGTGGTACTTAATGTGCTAATAAAAATGAAAACCCGAAGATATGCGGTATTGGCGGTTAAAGGGTTTAATTCAAATTATATAATTGTTTACAATACTCTGAGTCAATGAATAATTAAAGCAAATGGGTGGTTATGCGTCACTGGGCTATATTAATTATTGACACTGCTGTTTACTCAGCGAATTATGACGACTTTAACTAATTTTGGCATGATAGGCATAATTGTCTTATTAGTAGAGATACTGTTATACATGACATAATTAATGTGATATACAGTCATGTAAGATTATGTGAGATTATACCTTGCTATAGCAATGTGCAGTTTCTTGTGGAAACAAAAGTATTTTTGTTGTTTGCCGGGGGTAATACATTTTCAGCATTGCCAAAGTTAATACAGTTATCATACGATAATTTACAATGGTTTCATGTATATTATAGTATCAGTTAATGTCAGTTATCGCCATAACTATGGTGGCAACTGCTAGTTATAACTGACACAAATATAAAATGATTTAATAATCATATTGTTAGCGCTCACACTTATTGTGTCATAGTGTATTATTTTAACCGGTATTTGAAGGATAGTGAAAATTATTTGTTTACCCAGTACAGAGAGTAATGATTTTGAAGATCCTACCCAGAAATCATAGCGCGGTGATGGATTTTCCCATATAGAAATAAAGAAATGCACTTTTATTGATCGAAGGAAAATCGTGTACCGGTATTTAAAATACAATTTAAGGCTTGTATACGTTGTTGTATATTTTGGTAAATTATACGTAGCTCAACATGAATGATTGTGAGAAGCAATCATCGTAGTCATGGTGGTGCATGTTTGACTGCGAAATGAGTCTGTGTCAAATCTGCATGTGTCCAATGTAAAATAATGCAATTATATTTATTTTAAAATTTTTATTTTTTCTGTGGAAGATGCTAAGAAGCCGTGGTGACAATTTGTCCATGACATTGGGAGTACGCAGTAACCGGCCAGTCCGGTGCTAAGAAGATTAACAGAGCAGACTGGTTTATTGATGTCAGGGTGACTCATCGTTTAGGAGAAGGCTTATTATGGAGAAACTTTAACAGTTATTTCAGTGTTGCACCAGCGTCGAAAAGGTTGGTGCAACATTGAAACAACATTAGTCTTGATATTGTTGCGGTTCACATGTAGATTGTGAATAAATGCAGACATGTCAATATATACCATCCCATGTTTTACGCTCAAGTCTTTCTGGGATATATTTTTTGCTACAAGACCAATTCCTAATCAATGATTGGCAATGTTAAAATAAAAAAATGTTAAGAGTGATTGCATCCAGTGACATGTCAGGTGATATGTCATAATGTCAAGTATGCCCATACAATGTTAACCCTTTTCCTGCTGAACACGACTATTGTCGTTTTTAATCCGTTTGATAAGCAAATCAAATAACTGAAATTGGGATTGAAAAGAGTGTTTAAACATGGTAAACATAGAGATTTGCAAATGTTTTGTCCCAAATTTAACATATTCGAGTAATTTTCACCCACTTGAAGTTGTGGGTCGCGTTAGCGAGACACAGCTTCAAGTGGGCGAAAATTGAACTAAAGTAAATTAGCAGGATAAGGGTTAAACACAGCCTCTTTGTGAACGTCCTCAGCCTTTGGTGGCATACCCATTACCCTGACAAGGAACACTTTACCTATCTGGTCCGGCGTGACCAGATGGATTATACATCTGGCCACATTGTGGCAACATCCCGACAGATTCACCCTTTTTGTCCGCATATGTTTTAATATTGTGCACTGTACGATTAAAGTGATCATGTTAATGGCGGTCCCGTTGATATAGTACTGTATTTCCGTTTTACTACTTTTACTACTGTATTATTCACTGCCTTTTGTTTACCAGGTGTGTCACGTAACATGGCGTGAAGCGTCTCACCTGAACCCAAAAATAACACGTAAAGGAAGCGCGACAACTCGATCCAATGTGGGTTTGATGTTGGGCCAGCGTCGTAGACGATGGACCAACATCAAACCCACATTGGATCAACATTTCATGTTTGCTGGGCCGGAACGTGCAATAATAGAAAGAATTGATTCCGGTAAAAACAGATCCGCACAAACAGGTCCCTAATGCCAAGGTTATTCACGTCTGAATCGCCAGATGGCGTGAGATAACCTATTACGAATAGCGTGACCTGAAAAACAGGTCAACTGTCACATGCTGTGAACACCCGTATGACTCGTCTTGGGCTGAATGAAGCTGTAAACTGATGTTGCCATTAAAATTCACCTGGAATTAAGATGGTGCATAAATGCAAGTGTATTTGCTCCATGATGTTCAAATATTTCTGTAACTAAATGATTATAGCTCATGGAAAATTCAGAGTATTTGTAAAATGCTGGGCAGAAACATAGGCCTATATATACCACGTACATGACTGTATAACACCCCAGTGACTGTGATGTGAATTTGCAGCTTTTATTAAGATATTTAGGATTTCTGTGTTCATGACCTGTAAAGTATTATGTTTTCTTGTTCTATCTAATCTCCTAGAGCCATATTTCAAACGATGTGAAAATCTAACGATGTTAAAATACACGATTCCTTTGTAGTACAAAGGCATAACATATCATACCGCATATATTCACAAGAACGACAAAAATGCTGATGTGAAGGTGTAACAAATACCAGACCCACACGAGAGAGCTATAATCTGATAATATCGTTTTATTAAGATAAACGATATTGGCTTATTGGATTTCTGTCCAAGTCTAAGGTTCCACACGGACATTTTGACGTGGTCTGTTTGATGTCCCACACATATATTTGTCATTCTTCTACCTACTATATGCTGGATATTGCAGTTTTCACCATCTGACGTATATAGTATAGTAGAACTTGTCATTGTCACAGTTAAATGCAAGTTTTTTTTTATTGTTGAACGTATAGTCCCAGCAAACATGGAACGTTGGGTCAACGTTGGCTTACTGTTGGCCCACCGTCTACGACGTTGGCCCAACAGTAAACCAACGTTGACCCAACGTTCCATGTTTGCTGGGGTGGATGTCCATCATGTCGAAACGATAACACGAAGACAACATATCAAGTAATCCTCGTAAAATGAATGTTTCCAACAAATAGTCCCCGGTTCCATTTGTTACATCCCATCACCACAAAAAAATTAAGAGCTATAATACTGCCCTGAAAATGCAGACAGTAGTACTTGCTAGCTTTTGTTACTTGTGTTTTCTTTGAGCAAAGTAAAAGTTTACTTTAACCCTTTAACCGCCGGTGCCGCATATATTCGGGTTTTACTTTTTATTAGCACATTAAGTACCACGTTTTAAATATGTTAAAGATAAAATGTGACATCAACCAGCAAGATTTGAAAGAGAGTTGACCTCCATTTTGTCAAATCTGAATAATTTTCACTCACTTGAAGTTGTGGATCGCGTCAGCGAGACACAACTTCAAGTGGGTAAAAATTCAAAAGAAATAATTTGGCGGTTAAAGGGTTAACTGTATATTACATGCTTGTTTATGGGCCATTCTGACTCATCCACTTGTGAAAAGTTCTTACGCACACATTAGATCACGTGGGATCAGTTTTTAAAAAGTGCCTATATGGATGGAGGGAGCGAACTGTTACCACCTGGCAGATGGGTGTGTTAGAATTTAATGATTGTTGCTGGGATAAGCTCAACTGCTTTATAAATAATCAATACGGAAAACACGCTACCACGCTAAAATAACACGGGGGTTTGTGAGAAGATAGATCTAACACCAACCAGAAACGTAAATTTGCCTGATCAATCAAAGGATGACATTGGTCCTAATGTCTGGTGATAAATTAATATGGATTGTCATTCCTTAATATAAACCTCAAAGTAAATTTGAGAGCTCCCTTCAAATCATATCAAAGAGTACTGCAGAAGAGTATCTTTTAAATAGCTTTTATTGAAAGTGGGTATATTTTATACTGATGGTCAAAGGCTAACAGCAGCAACTGCTTACTTTTCAAGTTAGCAGTTACCGCTGTTTGCCTCTGTAATTCAGCATTAAAAGGATCGCAGACAACAGTATGACGACGGTGACAATGTTTGACGGCGGCTTCATCCTGATCACGCCAGGAAATACTGTCTGGACTGGAAATTAGGTTACCAAGACGACCGTCTGCCAGCTGCTGTAACATTCATCACCTGCATCATAAGTCGACGTCTTCTCAGGTTTCTGATTTCTGTGACACAACAACCAAACCACTGCAAACTGAACCAAAGGCAACCACTACTTACCTCTGCTGTGGAATTATTACGATATAATGACATTTTAATGTTGATTCACCGTCTGCGAAGCCGGACCAAAATGAAAATAGCTTTGGTTCAATACATCATGTTTGCTGGGTGATATAGTTTATTTCTAGTATTTATTCTGCTGCCAGTCCCATCATATTAACCCTTTAACCGCCGGTGTCGCATATATGCGGGTTTTCATTTTTTATTAGCACTTTACGTACCACTTTTTAAACATGTTAAAGATAAAATATGACATCAATCAGCAATATTTGAAAACAGTTGACCTCCATTTTGTCAAATCTGAATAATTTTCACTCACTTGAAGTTGTGGATCGCGTCAGCGAGACACAATTTCAAGTGGGTGAAAATTCAGATTGAATAATTTCGCGGTTAAAGGGTTAACCCGGGTATCATCATGTCCTCTCATATACAGCCACATTATTATGTGAATCATTCTGCCACGATTCACATCTCAATCAGGATTCTTATTCAAAATGTACCATAGGGTGTAGAAATGCGACATAGGATCCGAATAATGAGGCCGTATCTGCACTTTCTAACGTGGCAGTTACCATGGTTACGTCTCTTTGACCACATGGAAACGATATATTACATTGTACCGTCATCTAGGTATTAAGGAGTCGTATCTGGCTGATACGACTTTTTAATACTTAGATGACGGTATGTCGATAAAATAATTTCCGATTTGTCATCATTATCTTCAAATAGTGATGTTTTTTTGCATAGAAACGTAATAGTATTTAGTTTTGACAAATCTAGTTTAATTTTGACACATGGTCTTTATTTTGACACTTTGTCTTTATTTCAACATAATTATATTCTTCATTCTTGAAATAATTATCGTCCTTGCTTTTAACATATCGTCATTATAGACATTTTGTCTTTCTTTTCGGCATAATCGTCGTTATTTTCTACATAAAGTTTTTTTCACAAGTCGTGGTGTTTATTTTTGTCATCACACGAATTTGAACAGCTAGGAACTTTTGAGACATGTATCTGTGCATTGAGGAGAGGGATTGGAACCCATAAACGTTTAGATCCATCGGTGCTTTTATACCAACGTAGATGCCCAAGATACACGGTTATCTATGTTCGCTTGGACACCCAACTCATCACATATAATCAGATAATACCAGAACGCTCCTCAGAACAGTACGTTTTGAGAGCTCTTGCGCGAATGTACAATTATGACATCGGGGCTTAGAGAGTTAAGAATCAACGTCGTTTCGCTAATTAGACAATCACTACTGTGACTCATGGATTCTGGACGCTTTTAGCTGCAGATTGTACCCGGGAGGTTTGTCGGTTCATGAGTGGCAATATCTGTAATGCCAACAGCTTTAACAGATTCCAGAGTCCATGGTTCCGTTATCATTATGGACAGTCTATGCTAATAAATTCGTGAGTTGTCATGACAGCATGCGCGGATCCAGGGGAGACGGGGCGGATTAGATTGCCTATTTTCGTCACATTCTTTGCAATGGGACCGTAAATTTTCCTACATGTGCCCCAAAAATCATGGGAACAAGCCCCCCATGACGCCACCCCCTTTCTTCAGATCTTGGATTCGCCCCTGGATAGCTCTGCATCCACAATCAAGATGAAACCTGTGGCTGGGTGGTCGGCATCAGGTTGAAGTGGACACATTCATCAGGATTAGAAACTAATTGTCTCTCCCACAAGTGATCCACCCTTTTCAATCTGAAATAAACTGTTTTGTAGACACTATACAACTGTACAGCAATCTAACATAACTATACAATCCAGTTAACAGGTGAAATTAAAACGTTTTGTGCGCATTTTTCATTTGATGTTTTTTAGATTTTCGATCCTCTTGACAATAAGTTATTATTTCATTTCATTTTGATTTGACTAGACGTCTGCATTACCGCTGTCAGAGAATGAAAAATGACGTGATATAGTATTGAATAGAGTAATTCAATCAATTTATGAAAACTATAGAGATACCACGATATCGCAGTGATTCTACAGCTTGAATAGAAACAACGGTCGCAATACAACCTCACAGCAACGTTTTTAAAACCGGGCGTTCGGGCACGAGAGGGTTAAATAATAGTCCTCGAGTCAAGTGTATTGTTTGACTTGATAATTCACGAGTCCGTGATTTCGGCAGCCTATTCACCCGCCCCTGGCTCTCATCAAATTAAACAGCCGAATGACCAAACAGAGCAGTGCGAGGAGGAGACACTAACCCAACACCGGGGCAATGTTGGGCCAGCGTCTCTGACGCTGGCCCAACTTTAACCCGGCGCTGGGTCATATCGGTCGGTTGTGCTAATATTGTAATGTAATCAGGGACTTGCCGGTTGCAGCAGGATGCGGGACTAGATCCTGGCGATGACTCATCCACGCGTCCCCATGCCGGCACTGTCTGTCTGGATCTAAGCAGGGCGGTCCACTGCACTGTCTGGATGTCCAGCTCACCCCACCTGTTCAGGCCGATCCCTGCTCCAAATCACTGGATCTCTCACCGGATGGCGGTTTGGATAACGTAATAATTCATTGTTTTTAGTTAAGATTCATCGTTTGTGACTTAACCACCGCTAAATTACCGTTAATCGGATACCGATACCTATAATATGATTTGGAGTACTGTAAATATGATATGACTCAAATAATAATGCATTTGATTCGCTATAAAGTAAAATCCCAGACATTGAACCAATGATCCGATTATGTTTTTTGTGGTGTGTTCTTCATTACGTATTAATCAAGAGATTGTTGATTAGATGGTGGATCAATGTCGTGGACGCTGGACCAACATTAAATGGACATGGCGTCACCGTTCCTGTTTGTTTGGTTTGTTGAGATCTTTATCTAACCAACGAAACTATAGGGATATATTAGACTCCTTGGTATAACCCTTCTCTATTCTGCCGTATATAAACAAACAGCAGTAACTGCTTAGTTTAAAAAAAAGAGTTATTGTAAGTAAGCAATTATTCATGTTTGCCTTGCATGGTAGTGTTTTGCTACTAACATGATTAACCCGTTCACCGCTAATCAATAATATAATCGATTTCAATCCCTGTTTTCATCCGATCAAATCAAGCACTGTTATCGCGACTGAAATGTGTGTGTGTAAACATAAAGATTTACAAATGTTTGTTCAAAATAAACGAGTTTTAGTTATTTTCACTCATCCGAAGTTGTGGGTCGCGGTAGCTAGACATCAATTTAAATGAGTGAAAATTTAAACAAGGTAACTTAAAAAAGTTAAAATCAACAATCAACCATTCTAAAAGTGTGTGATTATAACGTTACTTATCATGCTTATGACATAATTAGTTACAATATCCCAGCAAACACGAAACATTTGTATAACATTTATACAGCGTCAGCCCTACGTCTCCGACGTTGGTCCACCATTGTATTAATGTTATATTAATGTTTTGTGTTTACTGGGTTAGGCCTCTGCTTTTTAGAACGGTGGGCCATAACTAGAACTTCATTTGGTGGAAAGTTCTTGGTTTTATTATTTATGGATAATCATGATCATTGCAGCAGCAAATTGTGTAGTTTAAACTTCATTGAAAATAATCGGCATTCCAAAATTCTATGTTTATCATGTTTATTGTTAACTTGTGTTGATTTGCAATCAATTTATTTTGTGATAATCATGCACATGTCAATGTAGATTTCTGTAGGGCCTTATGGATTTTCAGGATTTTATGCCCTCTTTCCCTGTTGTGTATTGCAAAATCCATATACATTTTGCCCGCAGTCGGGATCAGAGTCGATGTAACGGAGCGAATTGCTCCCAATATGTCAAATCAGATTGGTTTTATTGGTTGTGCGGGTAATCGCTAGGGGCCGTACATGTTGCGGCTCGCACACCAGTTTCTGCCGATCACGCCGCAACATAAACCTTGGCACGTCACGAATTCTGCAATGCAAAGACAAACAGCAGTAACTGCTCATTTTTCAAGTGAGCAGTTACTGCTGTTTGCCTTTGCATCAGCGTGAAAAGCAAACAGCAGTTCATGTTTACTTCTGAAGTATGTAGTTACTGCTGTTTATTGCATGTCAGTTTACAGTCATTTTTGGACATTTCAGTTTACATTTTTTCTACCTCTATATCCACATATAAACATCATTTTATCCAAAAAATCATTTCAGTCACATCTAAATTGAATCGTTCCATTGTTTCGACTGATGATATAATATAGGGCTAATTGACATGCTGTGATAACCTAATAAGGTGCCGCGTCTACTAATAACCAGGTTTAATTCACTTCACTCATTGTGACGGGGTAGATGACTGCACTTAGGTATGATAAATAAGATAACAACCCACCACAAACTATAATTAACGCTGGAAATGAATAGTTCACATATCACAGATCTTAATTACACTTTTTAAATATAGAATTGATATAATTAACATTATTTTGATAGAGGACGTCTTGGGAGGGGGGAGGGGGGTGTCATCTAATTATCATCTCACCATCCCCAGGAGATTCTCCAGGCACCGTTTAGCCTGTGAATGCACGAAAGCAACTTAATTCATTTATTTTCTTTTTTCAGAGACATGTGTCACAGAGTTTTTCAGAGAAAAAAATATTCTTGGTTGTCCCTCCTCAATGTGACTAGTCGTTAATGACGGCCTCGTCGAGTTTTATTTTATTTATTAATTTATAAAGATCCACCAAATAGCACCATACACTACTTTGTCAATGATGATAGGAAAATGTGATAATATTATTATACTATTGGCTGGGGCTTGGCATCAAATCTGGTTGAGAGCAGTGTATCGACGTTAATTTCTCCAGCTTTCTCCAGGCTGGTCGTGTTATCCCAATTATTGTTTTCAAACTATTCTGTTATATCTCCAGTTATCATGTCATTGCTATTAGACATATTTCACAAGACAAACGCAGATACATATAAGACTGATCAATTTAAAATATTCGAGAGTAAGATCTTCTCAAAGGTTGACTTTATGTGACTATGTGGCCTACTTACTCTCTCTAGTTAAACCCAGGATTTAAAAGATGCAGATACTAGACGTTGACCCAATGTCAGCCTATGCTTGGACAGCGTAATAGACGGTAGACCAGCATTAAACTAGCATTGTGTCAATGTCTCGTGTCTACTGGGGTGTGTGTCGATGTAAAATATGGAATTATAATAGGCCTCTCAGATGTCAGAGAAATCAAACAAAACAACTAATTTGCATTGCAACCATAATTTATTTACACTGAATAATTCGCTTATTAGACAGCCCTGCTGAATGCAAAGTTTTTTTTAGAAGCAATAAGCATGATAAGTCTGTTTAATTCAACGGGGACACCATGACATTTACAATTTACAATGTTCAGATTAATTACATTGAATACAAACATCTTTCGTGTACTATTCATCACATTTACATAATGTAGACGTGTTATACATTCGATGCCCCGCAATTACAACGCCATACAATTATGTTACCAGTCTTACTATGTACATGCACTAAGGCGCTGTAGGGACTACAAGGGTGTACATGCTGGCGACACAGAATCCTAACTGCTTATTCAGGCTCCAACACACTTTAACACTGTTTAAGTGCCAGTAACATTTTTTGGCAGAAAAATCTTGCCCTCTCACTGCGTGGACCGTATTTAGACGTCAGAATCTGGCGTCTATAGGCGTCAGAAAGCCGATTCCCGCACTGAAATAATTAAATATGTATAACCGCCGTAGACCCTTAAAATAGGTATTCAAATGAAGCGGAAAGAGCTAACTTAGACATTTATGATGATTTCAAGTTGAAAAAACCCTTAGGTTTCTATGGTTTATATAAAATAGATTGGCATATGTTTTATTCAAATTGTGCAAATTGGGCAAGTATTGTTTACCGACTTGAAGTTTTGGGTCGCGGCCCGCGACCCAGAACTTTAAGTCGGTAAACAATACTGGCACAATTTGCACAATTTGCCTAGAGTGTGTAAATAATTTAATTGTATTATGTAGCGTTTAAGGGGTTACCCTTTCCAGCCTAAGCAAAGGTTCAATTGTGTAAATATTCTCCACATTTACTTCTTGTTAAGAGGTTGTATTGTTCAATCTTTCTATTTACTTAGACAAACCATATGAATATCGTGAACATAAAGTGACTAGTGGGTGCTTTTTCAGGGGCTTTGCGAAAGCACTTTGCCAGCCACATTAACAGGCAACATTTTTATTTCCTGAAATTCGAGACATTTTCATTGCTTCGATGAAGGACATACTTATTAAGCTAGATTGATTATTTCCTTGCCGACTAACATTTGCTCACAGTTAAGCGTCTGAGATTGATTTTGATTTGAATTAAGATAACTGAGCTACTTAACCATCTAAGACGATGCCTTCATCTAAATACTATGGTAAAGTGGAAGAGAAATACTACTTAATGTAACTCGCCAAATGTAAAGATGTTCAGTGAGCCTATACACGCTACTCATTTAAAACTTTTCAAAAACAAGTGTAGGAAACACTCGATATACTATATATAATGTATATATTGTACTCGATGAGGAGACCCATTTATAGTATAATTTCTAAATCTTGTGAATATAAACTATTTTACATATTTTATTTGTGATTTAATCGTCTAAGTTACCATGTTTTTGTGTAGTATTCAATCTGAAAATATTAAATTGCCGGGATGAATGTTATTATTGCACTGAATACACCTTGGGTATCAGAAGGTTCGGTGTTGGGGGTATTGAAGCCAACTGAATGCAAATAAATTAATGTTGACAAATATTATTATTACAGTCTGTGTGGGGAAGAGTTGATCTGCAGGACATACATGTATAAGTCATGACCTGATGACGATGTGGGCATAAATGTAAATTGTACAGCACTGTTCTTCAAAGCCAAAAGGCAGTATCTGCTTACTTGTAAACTAAACAGATACTGCCTTTGGCTTTGCACACAGACTGTACTGTTCTGCAAAGCCAATCAGAAAGCAGTTGCTGCATTTTGGCTTTATATGGTAGTATTCTAATACCTTGATGCCTGGTAAAATTTTCACTACGCAATCATTTTTTTAATCTAAATCAGTATCAGAACATAGATGATCTCAATTAGAAATTCGGAAAATACTATAATTTTAACCAGCAGCAATGAATAGTATACCATTATGTATATCATGTGTATATCATATCCTTATCTAATTATCTAAAACAAATTCATCAAGGAAATACCACTACTATCGTGTCATATTAAAATAAAGCATCCATACAGCTTTATCAGGGTGGCACTATGTTATTTAAATTACAATTTAAATTAAAAAACAACGTTTTTTAAAACAAATCTTTTAAAACATTTGATTTTTCATTTTGAATTTTACTTATTGCTCGTACACCCAACAGCCAGGGAAGTATTTTATAATATAGACATTCATAAAATCATTTAGACATTTACGTAAAACTCATGTGATAACATATAGATATCGAGTAATTACAAACTAATTTTATTATTATTTATTATTAATCTCTATTGGATAATTGTATTTATTTACAGACATGAATTGCGTAAGAAAGACAATAAAAGGTGCGTGCCACTGATATTTGACATAACCAGCATAATACAAGGAATATTAATAGCATTAGATAGCGGAACATTTTTAGTATTTCTGGTCCAAACCTCAGAATACCAGACAGGCAGCGAATGACATTTTGCGCCACTGCACACCAGGGTACTGGTAATAACCGATGAAATGAGAGAACAAAGTGACCTTTCAAGAGTCAAGTGTATACTCTTCTGTCCTGCAAAGGCAAGCAGCAGTGACTGTTCACTTGACAAGTAAGCAGTTACTACTGTTTGCTTTTGCAGGACACTGTTCTGTTCACGTCGGCACACTTGTGCATATCTGTCACATTCATGGTAATTTTATTCTATACCAGGCTGTAAATTGAATGCACATTTGTAGCAAAATGGACAAATGATTGTGGCTTTAGTGGTTTTAAGTGCCAAATCAGTCATAATTCAGCATGCGTTTCAATTTTTCTGTCCGCACAAAATAATATTAATTATTTTTACATTATTAACTTTAATGCAAGATATAATATTATCTACAAGCTGGAAACAGGTGGTATACTATAAAGGCGTCTGGAGAGAAAAGGTTCGGCGAATATACAAACTCCTTCCTTGTTTGATACACAGGGCTCTTTATTGACAAGGGTTTGTAAAACTTCCGCCATTGTCAATGAAATGAAAAAGAAGATGATAAATTATTTTAAACGATCAAGTTGTTGTATATAAAACTGTGTTACGGAACTATTAAATGTTTAAAGTGTTCGTTGAGACTATTATAATTATATTTATATTTATGCATATAGGAATATTTTATTTACAAGTTGAGCTATTATCCTTCAATTCAGTTTAAACCTATGAGTTTTAGTTGAGTTCAAACCGTCATATTATTTCCTAGCAAACCATAGGTTAACCCTTTGAGCGCGGTGATCGTCTTTATACGTCAAATTCTAACGTATAAAGACGGTCTCCGCACTGAAAGAATTAAAAAATTCATAATGGCCGTAGACGCATAACATAGGTATTCAAATGAAGCAGAAAAAGCTAAGTAGGAAATTTATGATAATTTCAAATTGAAAAAACCCTTTGGTTTCTATGGTTCATACAAAAATATCTCAGTGTTGTAAGGGTTAATAAATGGGGGCTACTTTCTATTTCCTGCTCTGCACGCATGCGTGAATAGCACCCCTCGTGAGGCGTTTTATTATCTGGTATTGACTCGGCAACGTTTGATCTGTGGTGGGATGTGTTGTAAACCAGGGCTTAGTCAGACACGTGGTACCAGGCACGAGGAATCAGGTATACGATGTATCAGGTACCAGGGTCAGGTACCATGTATCAGGCATCAAACTTATATCATACTACACTGGTCAGGTGCGAACCATCCTACCTGGGCAAGCCGTGAACCCTCGACTGAGTCAAGGCTTGCCTATATATAGCTGAACATTCTTCATTTAAATTATTAAATAAATAGTTTATGTCTGAAACTAATATATTATAAGATTTTCAAGCTCTTTGTAGATATGCACCACGTGGCATATATTAAATATAATTCATGTAATCATTTTTTAATAGTATAATCCATCACAATAAACCCTTTCTGAGCTTTCATTTGAGAGATTATGTTTGGATATTTTATTAAATTAGGACTTGTTTCGCTTTGACGTGGGATTTACGGTAGTAATCATAACTCGAGGTGAATGAAAATGGTGGTAAGTATGTGGGTGGTCATAAAATGAATACATGGATGCATAATCCCTGAAATTTGTATAATGGAAAAGTAAGTTTTTTTCATTCAAAAACATAATAACTAGCCTTCAATACAAAGAACAACATACCGTAACCACTTTAACCCTTTAACCGCCAAATTATACAATCTGAATTTTCACCCACTTGAAGTTGTGTCTCGCTGACGCGATCCACAACTTCAAGTGAGTGAAAATTATTCAGATTTGACACAATGGAGTCAACTGTTTTCAAATAGTGCTGATTGATGTCACATTTTATCTCTAACATGTTTAAAAGGTGGTACTTAATGTGCTAATAAAAAATGAAAACCCGCTTATATGCGGCACCGGTGGTTAAAGGGTTAAACAGTTTCTCGTGCTTAAATTGAGAGATTATGATAATTCCAGATTCAGATGTTATTGTAGGTCATTACAAAGTGGAGACTAGTTTTCTGTGACACGTTAATTCACCAGATAGTGAGATGTGAGAATCATAGAATCCCTCTAATATCACCATTGTATGAAAATAACAAAAATCGTACCTAGGGCATATCACTAATAAGAATGAGTAGTATCAGACGGCAGTGTCAGAGGGCAGTTTCATCTCATTGTCATTACACTATGTCCAGGAGGTTAGCCTTGCTAAGTTTAACTCCTACTATGCTATTAACAGGATCAACATTTTTTTGTCAGTGTGTGTCTTTTTACTTGTTTAATGTTATCTACACTGTTTTGTCTTTTAACAAAATTGTTTGTTTATGTAAACAGATGCAAATAAATATATATTATATTATAATTCAAAAGTGCAATAAGTGGTATAAAGCCTTTTCATTAATTTTTGCCACACCCACGTTTTGGCCCAATATTGAGCCAAGAGGTATAATATGTTAGCAGCGCACTAACCACTAAAGGCCCACTTACACATAGAGCGAGAAACGAGAAATCGCGCGAACCTGCGAGAAACTCGCGGCGAGATTCCTACTACACATAAAACGAGAAATCGCGCGGGATATGAAAATCAGCCGTGACGTAGCATGTCACATGACCGCGCCACTATGTTTACTGTTATGTACAGACAGGCGCATAGGCCTATATATATATATGTCCACGAGTGTCCACGAGGAGAAAACACAGAATCTCACCAACATAAAAAGACATAAGGAACAAGAGTATAGGCATTGTATGGGGATGGTACTTCGTATATATAGTGATAAGAGGTGATAAAAGGTGTGATCCATGCTTACCCTGACAACCACAAAACCACTGGACATATTGTGCAGTGTATGAAAAACAAGCCAAAAGCAGCCACGTGGATTAGCCACGTGGACTTGACAGCAACACAACAAACACAACAAGAAACACGCTGATTGGTCAGAGCTGAAAAATCACGCGCGAATTTTTCCGAAAAATGGGTTCTGGGGCGAGATCTCGCTTTGCCGTAAATTGACGCTTCTCGCTTTCGCCTCATATGTAATCGAGCAATGGCTGATGTACTGAGAGCGATTTATTTTCTCGCGCGATTTCTCGTTTCTCGCCTTATGTGTAATACGGGCATTACAATACGGAGAACATAATATTGATGGGTGTATTTCATTAGAACCACTGTTGAACGGAGATCCATGATAACCAAACTTAGATGTAGAAGATGTAGTTTTTGTGTACCATTCAGGACACTGTACATCTATGTGTAATGTCCTTGGTATGGTATCACCAAAACTAAATAATATAACAACTTCTATAATTCTGTACTGGTATCTTTAAATTCGTACAGGCCAATTATTTAAAAAGCTGGCAGCAAGCAGAACACATCCCCTATGTGATAAATATCACAAACAAATACCTCATTTTAAAACAGATTGTGTTAAATGTGTTTTGCTGCATACTCGGGTCTACTATTTAAGCACAAGTGGAATCTTCGCCTTGATACCCCCCTCCCCCTCTCTCTCTCTATCCCTCTCTCTTTCTAACAGAGATGACACTATCTCAACAGACTCGGCAGGCCCTGTGTGACCAGTTAATCTGCCTATCATCATAATAGAGCCATTGTCCCCAGCCAAGCTGTGAAGGTCACCATGAGACTGATGACAATACCTGACCGCCCATTGTCACAATCCAGGGCCAACGTCAGAGACGTTGGCCCAGCATTGTGCCAGCGATGGGCTAATGTATCTCGCTCACTGGCCATTGTAAACCCTCACGATAAAGTCAACATGCAGACACAGAAGGCGAACCCGGAATGTGACTGTGATAATGGGTAGAGTGTCAGAACACATATGTGCTGTGTCTGCCTGGTGTTCAAATAGAAAGAGACATCCTGCTTAAAACTCACAGTGCTCTACAGGGGCGGATTCTGAATTCAGAAAAAGGGGTGATCCGCAACACAATATAATTCAAATTCATAGTTAAAAGAAGTCATTTCAGGCACGACAATAAAACGGACTCGTTGAATTGAGGTTCGAACCAGTGCATTGACGGTAATTTCACCCGTTCCAGTACAGAAAACACCTGTATCCACCATTGCTCTGTGACCTTACAGAACGACAATCTTTTAAAATATTACAGTTCAGAGTGTGTGACCCGAAGTAATAAATACCGAAGAAATGACTGTCTGCAAATAATTCAATCTCATCGAATCTTTCATTAACAGAGTACTTGTTACTTTATTAACATCCGTATAATCCTATTAGTCTATGGCCAGGTAAATGTCTGGAATGATGTTGATCGTCATTCTGGTAAAGATCAGTTGGCCCTCCTCTCGCCATGTTTTGTGTTGAGTAAATATTTTGACACAAATGTCTCCATTACAGGACAAGTGGTGAATTTTTTTGTGTGACTGTTGTATGAAAAATAACATGATGGCATGGATGGATATGTGCGTATTAAAATTATAGATCATGCTCGTCAGTGGTAAAGTAACAAACAACATTGTTGAAAGATACGGAAAAGAGATCCCACAGCATATCATGTAAATAAGTGTCCTGAACATGATGAGAGGTTGGTGGCACTACACACAGCGCTAGTGTAGATGAAGGGTTGAATAATGTATTTTAACCTTTTCAGTGCGGATCGACCGTAGACGTCAGAATCTGACGTCTATAGACGTCAGATTCTGACGTCTAAAGTCGATCCTTGCACTGAAATAATTAACAAATTATAATTATAATTATATAGACCCGTCACATAGGTATTCAAATGAAGTGAAAGAGCTAACTAAGACATTTATGATAATTTCAAATTGAAAAAACCCTTTGGTCTCCATGGTTTATCCACACATATCTCAGCGTTGTAAGGGTTAAGTGACACGTGACCAACAATATACCGGTACAATATAGAGTAACGTGTGGTGTCATGGTGCATCATAGCAGATGGAAATAATTATCATTTGAAAAAAAGTTAATGACCATATAAAACCGTCAGAATAGTTTGAATTAGGTAGATATTCTGAAATAAATTGATTATGGTAATTATAATAAATTGCAGGTCATGCTACGGTCAAGGGAATTTGGGGAAGTGATACATTGATGTCATTGAATGGCACCTGATAAGATCAAAATGAGTGGTTAGCCAGTGAATTCACACCATTCAGACGTGGTCGTGAATGGTGCGCATGTCTTCTGTGAGAACATGTCCGCTATAAATCACTGACAAAATATACAGAGGTAGCTAGTGAAGTGTACTTTATAGTACTTCCTCTCACTCTACATATACTGTACATATCACGCCAATGCCGTTTAACCCTTTAACCGCCAAATTATACAATCTGAATTTTTACTCACTTGAATTTGTGCCTCGCTGACGCGATCCACAACTTCAAGTGAGTGAAAATTATTCAGATTTGACAAAATGGAGGTCAACTGTTGTCAAATAGTGCTGATTGATGTCACATTTTATCTTTAACATGTTTAAAAGGTGGTACTTAATGTGCTAATAAAAAATAAAAACCCGAATATATGCGACACCGGCGGTTAAAGGGTTAACTAGGTTTTAGGTGTAGTATCATGATTAAATTACCAGTTATGTTTTCAAAACTAACCCGTTGTCAATAACACATTTGTGGTTATCAGTAATGTTTTTGCCTATGTCTATGCTGTGGTAAAGCAATACATTTTATTGTTTTAATGTCACCTCAGTATATAATATAGCAGTGATATCTCAGAAGGACATCATAGACCTTTTTTATGCAAAGGGCAGTTAATTATTGAACCGCTCTTCATAAATAAACTCGTGTTCCCTTATTTCAAAACGTGTGGATCTACATACCGCTACAATTTACCATATTTGGTTAAATCCTCCTGAATCATGTTACAAATTATATTACAAATAACCGAATAATAATATTAGTGGACTAATTTAAATCACCGTTCCAGCATCTACGACGCTGGCATTAAGTTGCATATTAAGCCAGCATTGTTTCAGCGCAATATTGACTGACTTGTAATTATTACCCCGAACTATATGAGAAATATTTGTCTTTGGAATCAAACGTCAGAAGCCACGTAAACCATCTCGGGGCGGGGTCAATGACCCTTTGTGGTTGACCCCCTGGCTGACCCTAAGGATGGCACTACTGATGGTGGTGGTCTCGTACAATCCTTGGTACTACATAACCTCCCTGATACTACATTGTTATGATAGTCACCTGCTCACAAGGTGTTTTCGCCCCCAACCCGCCCGCGGCGCTAACCTTTTACCCACCATGCCTTTCACAAGCTGTATACATGTGTTTTAAACCACATAAACAACACCTGCACTAGATAATAGGCTGAGGTGGAATCTCAGGTAATCAAAATACTTCAAATTTGGAATTGTAATATTTGTCATTGATTTTGAAGATGGAAATTGCGTTATCAATAAGGATTAAATATGTGATAATTTAATACTCATATTTGTTTTATTTGAGACCAAACATTTCCAAATATTAATGTTTAAGCACTCATTTTATTCCCGCTATCTGTGATTTAACTTTCTAATAAAACAGATTAAAACGATAATAGTCGTGATTTGCGCTTAAAGTGTTAACTGACGATTTAGTACGACAAGGGTTAGTCACACATGTAGCAGAAATACGTTCTATAAAATCAACGAATCAGAAAAAAGACGAACTTTTAGACTCCATTCAATTGAAGAGTTTTCGAGTTGTTTGTAAAATCGAAATTTTTTGTTCATCCTTGAGGTGAATAATATTGATGTGCAAAGCCAAAAAACAGTATCTGCTTATTTTTAAAATAAACAGATAATGCCTTCTGACCCTATTGTACAGGTCTGTGTTCTTTATAATCATGTGGTATATTATTTTTTTTTGCATAAGTAGTAATTTGCTTGGTATGTGTAAGATATATATTGTATTTGAGCTAGAATGCACACACTTAGGTTCAATGTGGTGTATTGTGTTTATTTGATCATAATAATGTTATGGATGAAATAACTTGACCCTAGACCTTCTGAATTGTCAATTATTATTTTCGTTCAATGCTACCTCAAACTCGGGTTGTTAATTACGGTACATATACTTCTATTAAAGCTTGACATCTCCCAAAATAAATTATATGATGACCTAAGCATATGCCACAAACCAATTGATGAATAATTATTTTAGAAGCATTTTATACGGTGTGAAATTAACTTGAAAACGTCAGACATATAATACTGGTCCTAGCATGTTAATATCACTTACAAAGTTAGAATAAGACCTCACCGTGCGATCATGTCCATTCATGAGACGTCTGCTTCGCTAAGGCAAACAGCAGTAACTGCTCACCTGAAAAGTAAGCAGATACTGCTGTTTGCCTTTGCGTTGCAGAATTTACGCTTGTTATAGATTAAGAAAACATTAATAATAATAGCGCATTCATTAGTATGATTACAGAGACACGCATATTACCCCACCAAAGAAATAACTACACTCTGCTGCAAAACCAATAGGCAGTAACTGCTTACTTGAAAAGTAAGCAGTTACTGCCTTTTGGCTTTGCACGGCAGTACAGCACATACCCCCGCGATGCTCAACTCAAAGGGGTATTTGACATTGTCAGTTATGTTATTAACAAATAGGGTTTTCACATCAAAGCCCACCTCAGCGACGCCTTTAAGACTGTCAAACACGAAGACTTCATTGGACCTAATCAACTGTAATTTCCTGTGGTGTCATGTGCTACCCTGTAACGTTGTTTAAACATTGGGTCAATGGCTTAGATGTCGACGTGATAATGAACTAACAATGCCTTAACACTTCAGGCACTCATGTCTCATTTAACATGTTTAAGCACCATTTTGTCAATTTTTGGATGAGATTAAATACAAATTCTGCAAAATAAGAACGTTTCGTATTTTCATTTGATGCATATTCACTATATTAATTTATGTGCTCATTTTTTTCCCTTACTTTGACGTGGGAATTCAGGCGGCAATTCAGAGCCCAAACAAAAAGGACTGGAAATATGAACAAGACATATCTGGGTTGTTATTGAGTAATTGTGTTAGGTGTTTAGTGGTAGGCCCAATGTGTGGTCGAAAAAAATGCAATCGTCTGCGCACCCTTATTTTTTGGTAAAAACAAGCTGTTCCATTGTCAAAACGCATATTAATATATGTAGTAACAGAAACTGTATGCCTACTTTGAACAGTCTGCGTTGACATAAAGTATTGTGGTTTAGACTGAGCTGAATAAAGATTTCACAATATTTCATTTTTCGGGGCTGAAAATTGTCAGACGGACAATGGAGTCGTCTCTTTCACGTTCCATTTCGATTGATTAGCTTTGAATTACCACAGTTATTTCATCTGACCCGCATTTCGAATGCAAAGGCGAACAGCAGTAACTGCTTACTTTTCAAGTAAGCAGTTACTGCTGTTTGCCTTTGCGTGTCAGTGTTTGTGAATATACCCCACACGGTGATCAAATAGACACCTGCTTCTGTAAACGCCCCAGTAAATATTAGTATTCTCAAATTATTTTATCATTTACAGATTCAACGACTTTCATTTTAGTTTGGTACTTACTTTTCACATTATCTTCCTTATAGTTTTACATGCCCCGGAAATAATTTACTTGTCATGGGATTGCTTGTCTATTTATATGTATTTTTTAAATAGTAATGTTGGGAGGCCTAATGTATATTTTTTGTATGTGAAATTACTTGGGACGTTTGTTTAACAATAACATTGGGTGCATGTGGTGTGACTTGAGTTACATAAAAAGTCACCAGCTGAATAGCCTCAAACATGACGTAAGTGGTGTAAACAAAGTTTCAAGTAGCATGGGGTAAACCGAATAGCCTGGTAAATATATTATACAAATGGCGGGGTTGAATAGAATGGCCAACATATTGAGATTAATAAAATATATCAGGTATAGGAGAAATATATATATTTTTTTTCATCTCTTTTCTCGTCACCTTGGCATTGCACAGTCGTATCTGCCACTTTACAAAGACCCTTTATTAGTAGGCCTACTGAGGTGGCGAGTTATCATCGTACCGCAACAAAATGTGCTTGGGCTGACTTTGTTATTGAGCTATGCAATATTTTTATTGAATCATTGTGCAAGCAAGTGGTACTGTTTCAGCTTATTTTAGTGCCATATGGGGGGGGGGGGTAATGTGTGTGTATTTATCAATTATTAACCCTTTAACCGCCGGTGTCGCATATATTCGGGTTTTCATTTTTTATTAGCACATTAAGTACCACATTTTAAATATGTTAAAGATAAAATGTGACATCAATCAGCAATATTTGAAAAAAGTTGACTTCTATTTTGTCAAATCTGAAAATTTCTCACTCACTTGAAGTTGTGGATCGCGTCAGCGAGACACAACGTCAAGTGGGTAAAAATTCAAATTGAATAATTTGGCGGTTAAAGGATTAAACTATTAACTATTAATTATATATGGTAAAATTGCTATTTCATTTGCCCTTTATAGAACACATGGATTCTTTAATTATGCAATAGTAGGATCATGAATTATATGAGAAATGATCGCAAATATACGTCAGGAATATTGAAATTTGCAAACTAACTGAAAAACAACTGCAATGCAGATGTTGTTTCATATAGAATAATACTCCGCCCTCGTTGCTTACAATCACGCAGCACAGTGCGTATTTCACGTCCTCGCAAATTGCGCAGGGTGTCAGTGTTTTTATAGAACCGTCAATAAACATTCCTGGAGAAATTACCAATCATAATATCTCACTTATCCGCGACTGAGACCATTGTCCTGTTTGTCCGCTTTTATTGTGAGGTGTAATAAACGCTTCGGGTTTCTCTGTGGTTTTATGCCGCCGGCGCGTGTAGAGCGGTAATTTGGCCGGTTCTGTAATAGGCCACTTGCCGTCGGTCCGGGTACGGAGGGGTCGGGGGTCGTGGTGATGGGGTTGTATTACCTGTTGTTAGAGGGTCGTATTATACGCGATTTGCGGCGAATTAAGCGTGATATTCTGATGACCAGGATTGATGTAATTTTCGTATATTTTCTACCGTCTGATTGGTGCTCGCAAATCAGAAAGGTGAAATCAGAAGAAAAAAACAATTACCATGATGTTATGGGATCAGACTAAATTATCGAATGCTGAAATATAATACACATACTTACTTTATAATTTATTTTAGTTATAACTATAATACATTCTGAGAAGAGCACAAGTGTGCAATTGTTTCCAATGTCAATTTTCTCACTCTAGCCGTCAGACGAAGCGATTACACAAGCCGTAAAGAGAAGGGTAGTTTGATACATACCATGTCAGTCTTTAGTGGAACTTTACCTATTCCTATATAAATTTTCCGATATAAACTGATAAAATACATTTTTGTTACATTTAACATGTTTAAAGTGGTAATCCACTGTGCTACAACAGCGGGTTAAGGGTATACCCGACAAGCACTTCGCGGGTTACGGACATAGTCAGATATATAGTGCCACCTGGTGAACGACTATAACACTTAGTGTATCTTATACATCCTATATATAAATTTGTATCGCAAACAACAATAGAAGACAGTTCTTCCATTCCATGACAAAAGTTGTAACTGCTCATTTGAAACAAATCCCATTTACTGTTATATTTAACGTTGCACAGAAGCGGGATCTGTATAATGATGTCACGTGAATTTAGAATGTACATCTATATAGTTATGCTGTACAGTTATGCTGTAAAGAACAGAATAACTGCTTATTTTTTCAAGTAAGTATCTGCTGCTGTTTGTCTTCACATGGCAGATGTGTGTGTCAGTGTTGCTGTCCAGTGGTAATCCATGTATGTATGTTTCTAAAACAACGGGTATCGCACCCTTAGCCATGCTATACATGTAGGTAGCAAATTAACAATAGGCATAAGTATACAATAGGCATTGCGCTAACTGCTGATAGCTAGCAAAAAAAAAAATTATGTGAGAAGCAATGCTAGGAACGGTATTCAACCAGAGACTCCCACAGATCAATACACAAATATTCTGTGACAATATATTATGCAGTCAAATTTCATCATTCAACATTTTCAAAGAAAACACTGCAAAACAATGTTTTACCACATCAAGTTCTTTAAAACCGATGATGAATTTCTACATAATATACATATTTTCCAGACAACTGTCATGCAAAGGCAAAGGGTAGTAACTGCTTACTTTTCAATTAAGCATCTACTGCTTTTGCCATGAAATCTTTTTGTCATTGGCAATTCAATGGTGGTCTAGTGGTAACGATTACCCTGTCGACCTTGCCAGCTATGTATTGTATAAAGAGCTGGTTTAGACTTTCCCTCTTTGCTGGCCGCTTGCCGACTGGGTCTGAACACTGAGGCTAATTAGGGCACTTTCCTGGTTTGACAGATACCCAAAATGACGGCTATAGTTGCTCGATGTTTGGCATCAAGCCGTACAGACGGTGCCATGTCAGGAAACCGTTGAGGTGTAATTCTACCCTGTCGCAACACGGATTGGCAATATTACAGTGACATTTATAATATTGTCAATTCCTTGTAAAATGTGAGTGTAATGATGCCATTTTGTATCAATTACGGTTGAGTAGTCCCATTGTGAGACCAATCAATTGTAAATTTATATTCTGTAAATATTAATGAGCTTGCGGTGGCATAAGAATAGCCAAACGGGTGTTCTCTTTGATCAGACTGGTATTATATCTCTGGTTTGGTTCTATATTGATGTCGAGAGGCATTTCAATCCTTATTTGCTGCGGAAAAAATTATTAGAAGAAAGTTAGCCGAGTGACCTTTAACCCTTTAACCGCCTAATTATTCAATCTGAATTTTCACCCACTTGAAGTTGTGTCTCTCTGACGCGATTCACAACTTCAAGTGAGTGAAAATTATTCAGATTTGACAAAATGAAGGTCAACTGTTTTCAAATATTGCTGATTGATGTCACATTTTTTCTTTACCATGTTTAAAACTTAGTACTTAATGTCCTACTAAAAAATGAAAACCCGAATATATGCGGCACCGGTGGTTGAAGGGTTAAATATAATTCACTATAACACATCTATTCTACATGTCTCTCACATTGATTTAAATCGGAATAGATGATCGTTTCTTGAACTGACGAACAATTTTTATTTGCCGAACGTACTTTATAAAATAAAACGAAACATTATAAAACAAGTTTGCATTTCATCTTGCTTCCATGGTTACAATTAAAGTGCATTCACATATCTAATTTCATTAAATTATGCAGTGTCCCAGCGACGCTTTCACAGCCTAAAGCCAACATACCAGTAAACACGAGGCTTTGAGCCAATGTGGTTCAAAGCCTCGTGTTTGTTGGGATGAACTGTGAGCGTGTATGTTGGGGTAATTATAGGCATATGCCTAAATATATTCTGTTTAATTTGGAAGAGTCTAGCTGAGCATATACGTAAATAAAATAATGGAAATGACGATGTGACACATTATCTACTTTGAAATACAGCGGAATAACATTTACTTGACTATGTACTTGTAAGTGAAACGTTTATGATTCAGTAGATAACACTCTGTTGAAAAATTGTACCATGAAAACCAGACGAAAAACAAATTTTCACTTCTATGTTGTTTAATAGCGATTTTTATCAGCACTAAATGAGAACAATAATACAATAATATTGAGTATCTCAGTGCGGTAACACACTGTATATGCTTACGTTTTTCATTTTAGGTCTACGTCACTTAATCATAATCTTCCACCTTTTCCATTCATTATTTAGGCCTAGTGATTTAGGTATACTGCCATACCAGTCCGTTATTGACCTTCGGTGTCTGCCTCCGCTGCGTAGGTGAAAGTTCAAGCATGGAAGTTGACTCGTCTGGCAAATAGCAGTGTTGGCTATGAAAGTGAAAAAGGGACGTTGGCTGTTCGCACTCGATTCGCTTAAGTGAAATTATTAGATGTTGATAATACTTTCTCGTAGAGATGCGGATCGCCAGTCGAGTCATATTTGGACAATTTGTCACGTCCCTAATATATATCTACTTTATCACAACACCCACACGTACATGTCTGCAATGTAAAGGCAAACAGCAGTAACTGCTTACTTTAAAAGTAAGCAGTTACTGCTGTTTGCCTTTGCAGTCTAGGAGCAATCACTGGTCGCCATGCTGTGGTGTGCTCGCGTGGGTAGACCTAATAATCCAGTCTGCGCGTGTGGGACATGCCTACTAATCTAATCCTTATACACAGATTAAATGTGGATCATGGCGCTGTGTGTAGGTTATTAATAATGGCTACCCTACTGTGATCACAAGATTATACACACATATTTTTCATCATGTTCATCTGGTGATGAGAGAGAGGACAAACTATATAAAATGACATCATTTTTCAGCTCATGTTGAGAAAATACTTAGTCCTACGATTTTTAACATTTTTTATACTGATGTATCTCAAACATATTCTCTTATCATTGTTATTTTGTGCCTCACATTACTGCTGCTTGTCTTTGTACGGCAGTTGAAGGATATTACTTATGTTTCCCGTTAAATAGTTAGTATCATCAGAAGCATGGTGCGTTTCTCGTAGTCGATTGAAACTTAACACCAGATCTTAAAAACAGTTTTTCCCTCTGAAATCATTAGACAATGATAGTTTTATCATTAGCAGGATTAAGCTAGATATTGATGTATTTGACTTTCAGCAAGGTCCATCGGTTCCTCAAACGTCCTCAATTGCTATCCTGGTAATCATGGTATTTTGCTGCAAACAATATATGCTTACCAGAAAATAATACTTTACAATCATAAAATCAATAGAGTAATTATTTTCAATGTTATTCATTTACACAGTATATATATCTCAATATATCTAACTAAATGTCAATATTTCTAACCAATAACTTCATAGAAAGTTTTTGTCCTAAAGGTCACATTTTACTAGCTATACACACGAGATGCTCAGTCATAAGGTTACTAATGGTGGATGATGCTGCTCCAAAATAAATGCGACAGTGTCCCAACATTGAACCAACATACAGTGTTTTTTAGATATTCTGTCTGTGGCGCGAAGCCAAAAGGCAGTATCTGTTCACTTTACTAGTAAGTAGATACTTCCTTTTCCTTTGCAGAGCAGTATGGTCAACTCCCAGCAAACACGACCGTTGAAACGATGATGTTTTAATGTTGGGCCAGCGTCGCAGACGTGGGGCCAACATTAAAACAGCATCGTTTCAACTTGTCGTGTTTGCTGGACTACCATCTGTGCAAACACTAGATATTGAGCCAATGCTAGTTTAATGATGATCCACCGTCTACAACGTTAGGCCAACATTAAACCAGCATTGGCCTTATAATTGGCTTAATACAATGTTCTTTGTAACCAGGACGATGAGTCTGTTGCCATGGTAACGGCGAGGCGTTACTTTGACAAGCGTTGCGTGTACATGGTCGTGGCGTCACTGTGCATCAGTGATCACCATTAAATATTAAAGACTCTCACGTTTTTATCTTTAACATCGTCCTCTATATTGAAGCCATGCCACATCAGCACTCGATTCACATCAGAGTGTAGTTCCATCTCAAATAAATAATGAAAAATATACTTTTCTTCAGGATTATGTATCAAACGTCCTTACATTTTATTCTCCAGAAGATATGTCTCGTTGTGATCCATGATTTCAAGGGTAATGATTATAATAATTTTATTACCAAATAAAGTTACGAATATCAAATAGAATGGTGGTATATTGATGTTATTATTTTTCATCATATATTCTGCGTGTTGATACAAATACGTGAAAACGTAGCTTTTGCTGTGAACTTGAACATGTTGAACAGTGAAAGGTAATCGCTGATAGGGTTTAAAACACGTTATCTGTTTGGTGAAGTGCGCCAAATAGTGATGTAAAGATTAAAAAGTCGTATCTACCACTTTAAGACGTGGTATATACGACAATTTAAATGATGCAACTAGTCGTTTACACAGAGCACGTTGCTTACGTTTCGAACCTTAGCCTGTACTATGTGATAAACGTGTTCAGTCTATCACACCGCGAGGTTTATATAAATAAAGATCATGTTAATCGCAAATAGAGCGCACAATTCCTGTGAGTTGGTTCATGTAATTGCATCATGAACATATGCTAGAGATCAATGCACGGTCCGGAGGTTGACAAACTGCCAATCATGCAGCCTAACACAAAAAAAATATTTAAATTGAAGGTAGCACAATGAGAGCAGATGTGGTGTTTGCAAATCAAAATGACGTTTTGAAGGTTCTGTATAATTCACTGCATCGCGGAACATGGCATTGCTCCAGCATTGTATACTGGATACAATATATCACGAAAAAATGTATAATTTGCAGGCAATTACCTCAGATATCAAAAAAGAGCAATACAATGTATGTGCTAGTGATTATGGATAATGTTGTGGGGAGGGGGGGGGGGACGTTATTTTATTCACTGGCTTTCATAGGGGCTGATTCGGATCTTGCCATGTACCCCTATTACCATGATTACTGGATAACTGTTGGGCCAGCATCTCAGAAGTTGACCCAACAGTTATCCAGTGAGATTCGCGTGGATGCAGCACATGAGGTGTGCGGCGGCCATATTGATTTGTCTGCTCCAGCGTGTCAGCGAGATGTTAACACGGCGAGATCTCTGACAGATCTCTGACAAGACCTGCCAAACCTCGTGACATCTCGGCACGGTGTGACATTGATCCCGAGACTGATGAACGTAACAGATCAGTCCTATGTCGTTAGATAGTTGTTGTAAGAATATTACGGTGACTTCAGGATTACAGCCATCCGGCCATGGATAATCTCATGTATTGATGACTCACTCTGGATATATTGCTGGGGAAACATTATGGAAACGTGTGTACATTTCCATGACAAACGAGAGAGCATCAAAAATAGTCGATAATCCATCCGATCGGAGATGATTTTTGTATTCAAGCATGAGAAACTATTCTACATACCGGATACTCTACAAATTCAATAGTGAATATAAAACGTACAGTGGATTTGGATAATGCACCTTTATAAATACTTCCAAAATGATTTATCAGTCTTGATGTGCCAATACATAGACTACTGAGTAGGTTCATGCTGTGCATGTGAGTGACAAGACAAAGAGAAGTAACGTATTTATCAAGACGACATTCCATGGCATCATTACTGGATTAACATTACTATGTCACCGAGGACTTGACATCATACAGTGAACAGTGACATATATTCTGCCATGGATGGCAACATAGACAACAGATTTACGTAACGTCATGGCCAGAGGTTGGAGGTCTGGTGTACGCTGACCCAGGTTTTTGTTCAGGAATGTGACCTCTTGCATCGCTCTGTTGTTTCCAGCATGGATCAAGTACCGCAGGTTAAAATAAGTTTAGTACAGCTCTGCCCCGTGAAGCCAAACTGCAGTAACTGCTTACTTAAAAGGCAAGCAGTTGCTGCCTTTTAGCTTTGCACGGCAGATCTGTAATGAGGTTGTCAATGTTTTATTTAGAATACGTAACGCCCTATATAAAAACAGTCGTTGAAGCCACTCTAACTATGCAGCTATGTGAAAAGAATGAGCAGTAACAGCTCACTTGCTTTTACTGTTGTTTGCCTTCGCACTGCAGTATATTATGTTACTTTGGGATGATCAGGATGGTGCATGTCCAATTGACATGTTCACATAATGTAATAATCTATGTATCATTTTAAAACATTGGGTTAAATTAATTTATTTTTTGCACACTATGTAGATAGACTGCACCACATGACAAAAATCCATTTAATGAAGAGTAAACCAATCAATGGAACATGCATTGTCCCTTTATTGTCAATTATTTAAATATAAAAAAATCATCACTTACCATGGTCACTAACAAAAATACAAACATTTTCACTGATATGTTTATCTCACAATGCCGAGGATGCACGGATATATAGGAATACCACAGCTCCGAATTACAAATGGAAACAATACTAATAACCGGGTCATTAATTATTTCATATCTGCAATCGGTGTATTCAGAAACAATATTAGTCAACGTTAATCAAAAAGAGGTTGCACATTACAATAAGCCGTACTTCATTGCCGGTACTTGTGACCTCACCAAGTATCTCAGAATGACATTCCCCCTGAGTTAAGTACCTGTTAATCTCTAGTTAGGGATTAAACAACTTGTTTTTTTGTCATCACAAGTGAAGTCCGAACAACAGAGCGGACCACTTGAGATGTTTGTAAACCACGCCTTGCACACTAAACAAAAGATGTTCACCCACAGCTGGCTTGATATTGGCCCACCGTCTGCGACGCTGGCCCAACATCAAGCCAGCATTTGGTCAACATCTTATGGTTGCTGGACGCGTACACTAAACGGACAACACAAAACGGTCAGCCTACATGTATGTTGTCTTAATATTGGGCCGACACCAGTAGCGTTGACTCAATGTTGGTTGATTGCTGCGCCACCGTGGTCGGCTGGGGATGTCCTACTCTTTTAGAACAAGGTTAACCCTTTAACCGCCAGATTATTCAATCTGAATTTTCACCCACTTGAAATTGTGTCTCGCTGACGCGATCCACAACGTCAAGTGAGTGAAAATTATTCAGATTTGACAAAATGGAGGTCAACTGTTTTCAAATATTGCTGGTTGATGTCTCATTTTATCTTCAACATATTTAAAATGTGGTACTTAATGTGCTGATAAAAATTGAAAACCAGAATATATGCGACACCGGCGATTAAAGGGTTAATGATCTGCTATATAGTTGCACATTACCACATTCTGCATACCCCATTACTGTGAACGGTTTGTCCTTATAACAACCCATGGATTGTATTTCTTTCAATACTTATTCACTGACGTAAGTCCCATCTCATAGTGATTACAAAATACAGTGCAATATATCAAAGAAGATTTTGATGGCATCATTTTACATGAATTAAAATTCATTTTTATGCTGAGGGCCAACATTTTTCCAATCCCTTATCCGTGTTGTTCAACCAACCCAGACATACGCGGCACAGGATCAGACAAGTTGCAAAAAGCCTCCTCTGTGGTTGAAATAATCCCTTGTCTTAATTATTAACATACTCCGCTAGTAGTTTATACAACTCATTGCTCTGACGCATACCATGTTATAATGGATTTATGCGTCGATAATGTCGTTATGGCAACCTTGATCCGGATACAGGATGAATACAGACGCACCAGATATCACCTCCATATCCAGACGTCTCCGCAAACACCAGACGTTTACCTGATGCTGGCTCAATGTCGGGCAAACTTCTATATTAAGTCAAAGTTATCCACGTCTTGTTCATGGCTCTCACCAAAAAGGGACTCTGTAGAGATCTATACTGCTCTGCAAAGCCAAAAGGCAGTATCTGTTTACTTTACAAGTAAAAAACTTTGCATCTGTTTACTTTACAAGTAAACAGATACTGCCTTTTGGCTTTGCACGGCTTCCTTGGTCTCACATAGTGACATTAACCCTTAGAGCCCTGATGTCCACTACAGTCGATAATCTGTGTTACTAAAATTAAAATATGGTAGCTCAGAACTATGACGACTACCTGCTCACATAAAAAAAGACGTTAATGCTGCAACCTTCACACTTAAGCAAACCTTCGAAAAACACAAGAGTACTTTTTGATATTTTAAATGGTGGGGCTTAATGGTATCTCGTGAATTATTTCTGGCTTCACGTATTGCATGGGGCCCGTATTCTCGTACAATTTACGATATATCGTAGGCTTCTGATTGGTCGAGATGATCATCTCGCGGTAGAGAACAAATAAATGTATAGGAATTGATGCCACTTTTGATTGTGACATTAAAGACGGTGAGATTAGAATGTAATGAAATTGTCCACCAGAAACAGGATTAGAACTTCGGCCCCTGAAGGTCTAAGACCTAGCCTCCGGAGGATCCTCACATTATTGCATCTTTATGAGTGAACGGGGAAGAAACATTTTGTCTCGTTAAAAACAGAATACTGAGAGCGAGGAATGAACCGCAAACTGCGGTGTGACAGGCGGTAGCCTTAACCACCACAGCAGGGCACTCACCATTTGTGGACCTAGCAAACACAATACATTCACCCAATATCGTGGTTTAATGCTGAGCATGCACCGTCTGCGATGCTGGCCCAACATAGAAACATCATTGCATCAACGTCTTGCTTGGGACCCAGCAAACCGATGCCGATTTAATGTTGAGCCGACGTCGGAGACGGCGTGCCAACATTACATCGGCATTGGTTAAACGTGTCGTGTTTGCTAGGGAGTCTTCTCATTATGTCTTGAGAAAAGTTCTACAAGTAATCACAGAGAAAAAAATACGTGCAAAACCTTCAAGTTTTCTAATAATGGAAACAACTGAACGAATGATATACTAATAGGTAATATATCTATATCATTACCACCAAAGTGAAGACTGTATAACTTAATCAAATGGTATATTCCGCCAAACGCTCTACCTAATCAAGGAAGATAAATGAAAACGACAATGTCATATACCTGTTGAACAGCTACGTGTATGCGCCAGATCGTCATCTTGTAAATAAGGGTAATTAGATCATTTATTGACATACCAAGCTCCTCATTATTATAGCCGCCAATAATAATGGTGTTTCAGTACCCTTGAATTGTTAGGGAGTATCTATTTTTATTTATTTATAATGGAATAAATAGTATTTTACAGTTTTAAAGGACTATGCACGATCGTGTGAAGCTAATATATAACTTATTACACTATCTCCATGAGAATGTTTTAACGATTTTACTATTTAATTGAATACTTCTTATAATCGTCTTCACGAGCTGAATAGGCTGATAATAATAATTGTAATATGATTTGGCTCACCATCCTACCTGGCAGAGATAGCCAAATTACTCATCTCAATTTCATAACACAACAAAAATGTGATTAACCCTTTAACCGCCAAATTATTCAATCGGAATTTTCACCCACTTGAAATTGTGTCTCGCTGACGTGATCCACAACTTCAAGTGAGTGAAAATTATTTAGATTTGACAAAATGGAGGTCAACTGTTTTCAAATATTGCTGACTGATGTCATATTTTATCTTTAACATGTTTAAAAGGTGGTACTTAATGTGCTACTAAAAAATGAAACCCGAATATATGCGACACCGGCGGTTTAAGGGTTAAATACAGACTGAAGATTTATGGCGACACCACCATTTACTGGTCTTAATTGAATTGCCAACGCAATTATCAGCTTCAGATGAACAAAAATATTTATATTTATAAAAAAATATAACTCTCTCATATGAGTTATTTCAAAAACTGCATATGCATCTTCCAAAACATGTTTCAACAATTTCAGTGGCATTTGGTTCTAGACTGATTTAAACGGATATATACGGTCCCAGCAGGACAAGGGTTAACTTGGACATGTTACAATAATAATCATTTATATTGTCATTGTGATTTATTATTATATGTCAGTACAACAAAATGTACATTATAATAAAGAATAGTCTACTCTTTCACATTATGATATGTTAGTAAACTTAGTCATCGTACTCCTGTTCCTATGTATTTTTGTTTTTAGTGGAAACACATACGATTAAACTGCGGCAAAGATAACATGCATATCCATCAAACTAAGATAATCCTAACCATCTGTTTAATACACTGCTCTCCAGTATTTTACAAAATCGGGTAATTTTTATTCATTTTGAGGTGGGAATTTCAAAATGATCGAACATTTTTGGACATATCTGGGTATATAGTTACAACCGATTCAGTGTACACGTATTGCGTACATGTTTTTAATATGACGGTCATGATTACCTAAGTGCCTCATTAGCCCTAAAGTATACATCCACTTGCTCATTATACAATCATTACCACTAATATAATACACGTGTACCGATATAGAGTTGTTACATGACACTGTCACATCAGTTTACTAGCGGTTTGGCACCTACACATTAACCATTTGAGCCCTATAATCGTTTTACTTTTGTATTATTACCTTACATATCCGCTTTCGTAGGCTTAATTTTCAAATAGTTGAGCTTATTTTGACCTATCTAGCTTCTAATTTTCACCAACTAGAAATTGTGGATCGCGGTAGCGAGACACAACTTCAAGTGATTGAAAATTGTAATAATGGACTTTGGGGCGTTAAGGGTTATTGCATATGATTAACAAACACATGTTACCACCATATTGCTTTATGTTTATTCTGATGACGACGCAGTGAACACAATGGGTTGTGCCAATTATTACAATTATACATCCAATTTATTTATTCACTGCTGGGCCAGCGTATTTGTTGTTGAACCAACATCGAGTCAGATAGGAGATAACTGACGTTAGGAAATTGATATTATTATAAACAGACTAGCGAAAGTACCTTAATTTTTAGGGGGTATAAAAAATGAATATGTGTCCTTGAAAATGTATTTCCCCCAGCCTGATAAAACCTGATCGGAATAACAAAAACTATAGGCCCATGTAAACTACGTCGTCCTGAGGCTTCACGTCTGGTTGTGGGCCCACCTGCAGAAACATCTATTATGTCTATAGAGAATAGTCAATATGCGAAACAAATATCACGTTGAAAGCGACACATGACGGCGTAGCGCCCTTGAAAACTTATCCACGATAAATTATTTGCTCAACCTTAGGCCTACTGTCCCAACAGTTAGTACGTCAACCTTTGACCAACGCCTTGTGGTGTTGACCGTGAGTTAGATCAGCAGGACATTTCCAATTTAACTGGCTCGAACAATGAAACGACAAGTGACATATTGTACTTGTCCCATATTACGCTAAGATGCGATTCGCTACGATTCAAAACCATTCGATACAATGCGATATGGTACTATATACGATATAGTATTACATGAAGGTAGATTTTAGGCAATTAATTTGATTTCATCATTATGATAGATGTTTAATTCAGAGGATTTCCCACGAAGGTGTCATACCTCATCAATACATTATGTCAAGAGAGTTCTTGATTATGCACTCTAAGCTGGCAGAAACAAATTAAAAGTTGATTCGATCTGTCTGATTGATGATGAATCACTTGGGTTAACCCTTTCAAGCCTGAATTTACTATTGTCATCACCATCCACTACAACCCGCGAATTGCTGTCGCAATTCTCGACTTGTAGTGGATGAAGATGACTTAAAGTGGGTGAAAAAGTAAAGAAAATTGCCCTGTATTGGTAAACCAGTTTTATGGAAATATTAATTTTAAAATCTTTGGTTGTTGGAAAATTAAGTCTGTTTTCAGGTATGTAAAATGATGCTTTAATACATCATGAGGGCTCAAAGGGTTAAATATGTTGATACCCCCAAGTCAGTAGAAAACGCAGCGATTAGTTAACGTTGATAGACCGTAATATGCTGTCACATCTGTTCTACCTCACAAAGGTGAACAACAACAACTAATTACTTGAAAAGCAAGCAGTTACTGCTGTTTACCTTTGCATAGTTGGATACAATGTTAATTATCCAAATGGTCTCACCAGCGACGTGGGCGACAATGTGTAGGTTTGGCTGAAAACAGAGAGGCGCCTGCGACAAGCGACTCACGAATACATGGGTGCGGTATACATGCATTGGTGCGACAAAAACATAAAATACGGATTCGAGCGGCACTTTAAAGCACACTAGTAGTAGGCCTACGAGCGAACGGCAAACGGGAAGCATTTCATTGCAGCAAATACGAGACGCTGACACAATATTTATTTAATGTTGGTTCACTGTCTACCACTCTGGCCCAGCATTAAACCAACATTAGGTTTGCTGGGATTCCCATCGTCTGGAGTGACGTTACTACCACACGAAACGAGCGTCAAAGACGTATGGAAGTGTGAAATATCATAGCAATTATTTGTCTTGACGTTGTATTTTGAATAAGACCAGTTAAAGTTCATATCTGGTTTGATGTTCGTGTAGAAGAGGTCAAAGCTATTATTATGCTCGTCATTTTTAGATGACGTTTATTTTTCAACCAGTATGGAAGTAGATATTTTCTTTTCTTGGAATATGACATTACGTTTGGCCCCAGGTAATAGTCTACCGCGGATAATAAATTACGTGTCGTGATACTAGTATCCCTCCGCAAACCCGAAAGGCAATAACTGCCTTTTTACAAACGTAAAATGTTACTGCCTTTTGGGTTTGCACGACAGACTGTAGCTTGAGGAGTACATGTAGATGACGAAGAGGTCAAAGCTATTATCAGATGTGTTATGTTTCGATGATGTATTTCTGCAGCAAAGAGCACGTCTTTTTGACATGATGAAGAGAGATTTATTTCATTAACCCTTTAACATGTTTAACCGCCGGTGCCGCTTATATTCGGGTTTTCATTTTTTATTAGCACATTAAGTACCACCTTTTAAACATGTTAAAGATAAAATGTGACATCAACCAGCAAGATTTGAAAAGAGTTGACCTCCATTTTGTCAAATCTGAATAATTTTCACTCACTTGAAGTTGTGGATCGCGTCAGCGAGACACAACTTCAAGTGGGTGAAAATTCAGATTGAATAATTTGGCGGTTAAAGGGTTAAGTTTGACACATTTTGTCTTATGATTATTTATTAACAGTATTCTAACGTCGGCTATGCAGTTATAGATAATTGGGCAAAAAAATCTTATTAGCTTCATATTTCGGTAAAGTCACTGAAAAAGATTAGACCATAATTTTGACTTATGTCGCTGACTTGTGTCCTTGTGTCGCGATATTGCCACAGAGTACAGCAGAAGATACACCGGAAGTGGCACCGAGGGGCGTGCGGCAGGCGGTACACGCACGTAAAAATCAAGTAGTCTATGTGATTTCCATGCGAAACCCTCTTCTATAGGATCAGTATAATGACGTTTTTTTCACGCGAAATGAATGCGGTAGGCGGTTGAATGGCTTTTGGAGTGGTCGTTCGACTTGTTGCCCGGCCGCTCGCGTGCCGTGTGTTTTTGCCCTTTATAATATAATTTTTGCTAAGCTGATTTTTGACGCCCGCCTGACTCTCGCTTCCCGCGTGTCTGTCGCGCCCGGTGTGTCTTTTTATGAAAACCCCACTCACTGCCTCTTCAAATTTGCTGAGAGGGATGTATGATGTCCTTAACCCTTTAACCGCCGGTGCCGTATATATTCAGGTTTTCATTTTTTATTAGCACATTAAGTACCACTTTTCAAACATGTTAAAGATAAAAAATGTGAAATCAATCAGCAAGATTTGAAAAGAGCCGACCTCCATTTTGTCAAATTTGAATAATTTTCACTCACTTGAAGTTGTGGATCGCGTCAGCGAGACACAGCTTCAAGTGGGTGAAAATTACAATTGAATAATTTGGCGGTGAAGGGGTTAAACATATCAGATTCACATTTACCGTGATGAATGCATCTTACTGATTTATCAGTCCGTGCTTAACCAATTGTCATGAAATGTTGCAAGCACTATTTTATAGTCATCCGGCGACTACTATGAAAATAATGTTTGCAAAATTTCATGATAATTGATTTAGAATTGTCTGAAAAATCAGCACACATTTTCTACCACGGTTAATTGTGAATTTTACTATTTTCCTAATGAATCGTTGTAATTCATAATATAGATATTGGTTATCCAGAGCATTCCAACGAAAAATCCAGATAATACGGGGTCATGGGGTGCTCCGAGTGTAATCTCGGTGCTTCTTTCTAACCTCACCTGAGTGATATGTAGGAGTTATGACATAACGTGTGGTTTTTGTGTTGTGGTGTACGTATGATCTAGTGTCAATCGTCAGGTGCAAAATGACAATCTAACGTCCCCTACAGCACTTGCCACCACTCCTGTCACCATGTATGATATCATGTGACCAACACTCAACAGCAGTACCACCTTTTAAACATGTTAAAGATAAAATGTGACATCGATCAGCAATATTTGAAAACAGTAGACCTCCATTTTGTCAAATCTGAATAATTTTCACTCACTTGAAGTTGTGGATCGCGTCAGCGAGACACAACTTCAAGTGGGTGAAAATTCCAATTGAAGAATTTGGCGGATAAAAGGTTAGGATTTGATGGCTGCATATATATACCTCTCAGTTTTTGCTGGAAATAAATCATTGCCCAGGTATTCGTTATAAATAATTGCAATTGTCACCAAGTTGTAAAGCCGATGTAAATCCTCAAATTGGTGAACATTGTTTATATATGAGCCCTCACGGCCAATCCAATTCATTCATTCATTCATTCATTCATTCATTCATTCATTCATTTATTCATTCATTCATTCATTCATTCATTCATTCATTCATTCATTCATTCATTCATTCATTCATTCATTCATTTATTCATTCATTCACTCACTCACTCACTCACTCACTCACTCACTCACTCACTCACTCACTCACTCACTCACTCACTCACTCACTCACTCACTCACTCACTCACTCACTCACTCACTCACTCACTCACTCACTCACTCACTCACTCACTCACTCACTCACTCACTCACTCACTCACTCACTCACTCACTCACTCACTCACTCACTCACTCACTCACTCACTCACTCACTCACTCACTCACTCACTCACTCACTCACTCACTCACTCACTCACTCACTCACTCACTCACTCACTCACTCACTCACTCACTCACTCACTCACTCACTCACTCACTCACTCACTCACTCACTCACTCACTCACTCACTCACTCACTCACTCACTCACTCACTCACTCACTCACTCACTCACTCACTCACTCATTCATTCATTCATTCATTCATTCATTCATTCATTCATTCATTCATTCATTCATCCATTCATTAAATTCTAGGAACATACAGTATCAAATAAAATGGCTTTCACCAGTGCAATAAGAGTTACGAAAAATGAGTTATATTATGATAGGAGGTCGTCAAGGATAAAAATCACCAGTGCATGGTACATGTCATATCATGTATTTATGTTGTTTGACATGCTGATTGATAACCATCATAATTAGTAGCCGTAAAATTATTATTAATTATGATGATGTTTAATGATGTTGTTGTTGTTAAAGCCAGACTCAGAACTTACTCCTATCATTAGTATTGATTGGGTTATTTGTTCATAATAAATTTGATGGTTTCGAGCATGCTGTCTTAACAGGATATCATCAGCATTATAAAAGTAGTTTCTCTACCGTTATTCTCCCGTCTGATGTCTCCTATTGTATATCAACACTTGTCCTATTTCCCATTTATTGAAAGCTGGAATTGCTAGCGCAATTTCCAATTTTCGTGCGTTGACAAAAATGGACATCACGCAAATAAAAAAAAAAATTGGAAAATATTTATGTCACTTCAGTGGCGTTTTATTAGATTTCGCCCTTGTTTGAGTATGTAATATATGCATAATTATCACGTATACGGGCCTAGCCGGACAATGCTTAATTTATGATCGAGTTCTTATTATGCTGAAACGCTGTGAATTAATTGTGAAATAACTGTACTAAAATTACAATAACTAAATCTATGAGCATAGTTACAGTCAACACCATGAACAGTAATACAATGACACCTTTTTATAAGGTATCAAACAATACGGTTCTGTATGCCTGCTGTAGTTAAGGCCATACGCTGGCCATATGGCCCCTTGTAGTTTCTGGAGAATTGAAAGTACTCAGACACGCATTGGCTCTATTGTGAGCTAACATCAGATATGTTGGCCCATCATTGAGTCAATGGTTGATCGATGCTTCATGTGGTGGTGATGTGATATGACCAACACAGCCTTCATCTGGCGTCGATCATGTCTAGCATGTTTTAGTGTGATTGATCATGGCTACGTTTGTATGTGTTTTGAAAATATAAAGATAAGCCATTGTAAAATTGAGACCTACGGGTCATCTGTGGAGTCAGTGCACTACCCAGCAAACACGATTTACTGATCCAATGATGTTCAAAGTTAGGCCAGCGTCGTAGACTGTGGCCCGACTTTGATCCAACATTGGGTCAATATCTGTTTTGCTGGATATACACGCGAGCATTACGATGTAAAATCTCTACCTAAAGTACTTGTATAGAATAATATTTAACCTGAATCATTCTGTTTTCAGCTAGGAGTGAGAGAGTTAATATTACCTTACTTAACTTACTGGGAAGAAGTTACGATATACCGAAGCCTCCGATATATCGTAAATTTTACGAGAATATGGGCCTTGCACATTGTGGCAACATAGCGACGGAAAAACTCAAAGCCGGGACTGTGCTTTTCTCCTATAGCGCAGTCTACCATATAGGCAGCACTACACACAGCATGCCTCTGAACACTATGCCAACTCACCGAGATCGTTATAATCAATCAACCACATAAATGCCATATCGCGCATGTCTACACATTGTAATTTTATATCGATAACATAATCAAATCAAAGACAAATTGACGATCATCGGCGTATGTTCAGTATTACTACTATTCGTTCAAAGCAAAACAGCAGTAACCTCTTATTATCAGGTACATGGTAGTATCGGGGTGGACATCACCCTGAGGACGTTTGCTTTGGAGCAGGTGGAAAAACTGTTTCCGAAAACCTGTTACTTTAAGATAGCATCAGTTCGTGTGGTCGGAAAACATGTACTTGTCATACTGAGAGCCGGGTGCAATCAGTGCAAGCAAGTGCAGAAAACACAACATATTCGCTTTAAAATTTGATTTATTTATCGTGTAAGGATTTTAAACACTCCACCAAAACCAGGAGTTGATCTCTTCATAATGTGAAAAAAAATATAAAAATACAAAAATGTGACTGACAAAAAACATATACATATAGGGGATAAACAACAACATCAGGCCACTATGTTTAATTTATCTATTTTAGATCAGAAAAAATCTAAAATCTAATGAGGGAGGGCGGTAAAAAAATATTTAAAAAAAAACACATTTAACCTAAGTTAACCTAAGTAACATTGGATACACTTCTAGAAAAGTTAATGAGGGCCACAAAATAAAAAACCCTTTTGATCTATTTGAAAAAAAGTTTGTGAGGGCGACGGAAAAAAACCAGCAAAAAAAATAGCACTTTTTTTGTGCATGTTTTTTTATTTTCCGAAATTAACTGTTTTTTCGGAAATAGGCAACAATCCAATGCGCGCGCTGGGCAGAAAAAACATATGTTTTTTTTGGTAATGCGCTGCCTAAATCTAATGCGCGCTCATCTAAAACAGAGAAAAAAAACATAGTGGCCTTAATAGTGTTACAACGTTAACACATGTGATACATAGGCCTACATCCGCTTTATTACTTAAAATCTTCCAACTGTTTTTGAAACGATCTGAAATGTTCAAACAATTTAAAAGTTTATGCGGAATCCACGCGAATGGAGCCGAGCACCATCTAATTAAGTCAACGGTCCAAAGTATCAGACGTTTGAGCGACATTTAACAAATAGTGTGTGTGCTCGTCACGTAAGCGTCAGAGAGATGGAGTACCCGGAACATGATTTTTTACCTGAAGTTAAATATCCGCGGGCTTATAATAATCACCCATTAACAGATGAACACTGATTACTACCGTATATCTCATGATAGCTAAAATACAAGACTGAGGTTGGGGATCCCAGAGAATGAAAACCTGAAAGGCTAATGCTAAATATTTTAATAAACGGCTGCTGTACCATTACGCGACGTCTTTTTGTTTACGTACCACTATTTAGTTCATATACAAAATCAGTTTATTGTGTGTAACAGCTGTTTTCAAGTATTCAGGTTAGATTTATCGTGGTAAACATATTAAATACACCTGGCTGATTAGATCCCGTTTTCCCATGATTAAAATATTTCATGATAGGCTGATAGATTTTACAGATGAATTATAATATCGAGCCTATTCAAAATTCGAACGCTGGAACTTTTTCCCTCCTAACATCAATATGATCAAAGCATGATGCCAGAGGGACATTTACACTGATACGTACATGTACACATAAGACAAACTATTTCATTCAGCAGTTGTTCACACAAGGTTGTGGTCATACTCTGCTGCACTGAAAAAGTACTTGCGGTCAGTTCCTTGGACCCCATAAAGTACACGTTGGTCCATGTAGTGTAAAGTTTCAATCACTGACCTTTTAAGCCCGAAATATATGTCAGTAGTTGTCTGTCATCCAACTCTGAATTATTAGAAAACAACTACACCCATTTAACATGTTTAAGACGAGTTGTTGTTTCAATAACGATTGATTAATTATTTACCCTGCTTATCCCAGCCATAATATTCCAGCCATAAAATACGGTATTGGCATGATTAAAGTCATGTTCCGCGATGGAGTAATGTCTGCGCGAACTTCTGCACATCAAAGCAGCTGCTGCACTAGCAGTATAGACTCATGTCCAGCCGCGAGCGTGTTGTGGTGTCTTGTTTTCTACACGTACAATACTTCAATATGTTCAAAGGAACGTTGTGTACATTTCGTCACCTTGTTATTGAAGGGTGGTATCTGCCACTCTACAAAGTGACAGATTCGACCCTTTAACTCTTTAAGGGCTTCATTACTACTTAACATTTTCCTTTCATTTGAAGTTGGCATTGCTCACGCAATTGCCAACTTCAAATGAAAGGAAAATACCTCCTCACTTAAAAATTAAACCTGCTAAATTTTACAATGGGGGCTTTACTCAAGATTTATACATGCATATTTGTTCAATTTCTGGCAAATTTTAGTTGTGGAAAAACAGTATGAATGCGCTCAAAAGCGTCGCCCGCACTCAAAGGGTTAATATGAAGGTGAGGATTTGTGCCTGTGGTGATTTGCACCTAAGAGTTTCTATAAATTAATTGGCCTCAGTGTGCAGATACGACTCTTATAACTTTCAAACTGGAATTTATCATTGAAATCAGTATACAAGCCGCGAATTACTGTATAAATTCAGCTTGTAGCGGAAAAAATGACTTGAAATGGGAGACATTTTGTAAACAATTTGCCGTATATTTTTCCTTCTGAAACAATTCGGTGTCGGAAATTGAGTAGGTTGAGGAATGCAAAATGTTGCTTTTATTTGAGTCATTTTGAGGGTTGAGCTGTTGAAATTGATCAATTCCACTTTGATCATGTTGATGCTATGGGCCTAATAAAGATATCAGGATTGAAGTCACCGATGACATGCATTAGGCCAAACAACAGGCGGCATGCCTAATCACCCGTATGATGTATGATTTTAGAGTCACAGTATGATCGCTGACCAATTCCAAACTAGCCCCAAGCAGTAGTCAAGGTAACCTCACATACATCGATAATCTCCATAATATACACCTATAAATCTTTGACCGATATATCTTTATTGGGTTGTAGACGCGCAAAATTAAACACGCAGATACGACATACCTTAAATTAATGTCAAATCACCGATTTAAAATGTTCTAGGACCTCCAGCTTAGTTGATGCAATTAAGACTTCGTGGAGGCAATGAGATTACATGGATTGACCCAGCAAATACGGGGCATTCACCTAATGCTGTTTTAATGTTCGCCCACCGTCTTCGACGCTGGTTCAACATTGAAAAAGCATGGGGTGAATGTCCCGTGTTTGCTTAGTATATCCCCTCATTGGTTACCTGGTTACGTGGTATCTGTCCTGAAATCTGAAAGTGGACACCTACCGGGGGGTAACATAAACACTTTTTTCAGTATTAACAAAATTACTGTTCTCAAAGTTTCAGAAAGCCTACAATCGCAATTAAGACACATCGGTTAGCATGTGCGGGAAAGGCTTTGCTTCAAGTATAATTTCAATGTTTATATCATCGTTAAAGATATATCAATCCTTATAGTCTTTTTTATTAACCACTTCAGTTGTGGACATAAAATACACACCTGATTCCATTCATGAAGCTTATAGCACATCTTTATCATTGTTACGACATGCACGGTATGAGTGTTTGAATTATACGATCGTATCGCATCGTATCATTTATTTATTTATTAAAATATATTTATACAGGGTGTATACATATTAGAAAAGGTGCTATTATTAAAATATGTGCCCTGTCATACATTCAATATGATACATTTCTAAAATATCTGCTGTTTTAAATGGTATATAATACAGATTAAAATATCCATAATTTAATCATAGCTACACTTAAAATCAATTAATTAACAATGTCATATGAATCTTTTAAAAAGCAATCTTTTAAAAGTGGCATTGCCATCATAGAAATGTAAATACCAGTTTCTCGCACCAACAACCAGAGATAAAAAACACATTGTGGTAAGGGGTGAAAAAATCACTCTGGAAAAGCATAGAAACTTACGTAACATTAGGACATCTTGACATTTACACAGGATGATATTTTACCGGATTGTATATTTAGTAAAATATATAACATGTATCAAAACAATATAGAAAAAGTGGCAAGCACTGAGTTTTTTATATAAAATTATGATAGAAAATACCTTTTGAAAATACATTTCATTGCTTTCCTTTACCATCAACATCTGAACATTCCTTGTCCAGATTTCGATTGAGTTTTGTTGTCATGAGTAATGTAGTCAGTTGGGAAACACGATTATTTGATCCAAATGGAGCAAGCTTATCATTTATATAAAATTTGAGATGTGTATTGGAACAACACAATTATTGTGAGTCATACATTATATAGCATAGCGTCCCTAGCAGACAAAGTGTCGTACGTGTCACTCATATGAGTGACACGTACGACAGTTTGTCTGCTAGGGAATTATCACTTTGTTTTGGGACGGCAGCGAGTTACAGCTTGGTAAGTAAAGAGTATAAAGGAGTATAATAAGGAGTATAGAGAGATCATATGGATAGAATGATGTATGTATATTGAATAATTATCATACTATACATACATCAGCTTCCTGATTTGTTTCGTGAAATTATATTAGATTAAGATTTTAAGATGTTGGCCTAAGTGATGATCAAATGTCAATGTTTTTCTGTCTGAGTCAAATATTGCAATGTCATATTGCTCTAACTCATTTCAATTTTAATACAACATTGTATTAAAAATAATGTAGTTTCGCTCTTTTATTTTGAGTGTTTTTTTGCGATTAGGGACCAATTATTCGAAACCTTCATAGTGTGTCACTGTGTTTTGTTGTCATTTTGGTGATTATACAGCTCGTTGTTGGCAAAGCAAGTCAGGCCATTATATATTTATTTTAGACTGGTGTGATGTAATATAACTTACACCAATTTATGATTACTTCGACACACCTCATGTGCGTTTTGAATAGCTTACATACTTATGTCAGTCATGTAATTATAGTAATTGTGATTACACGACACGGAAAAAATATGTGCATAATCATACTTACTCGACCTGTCTCACATGGAAAGAAAATATAATAGGGCCTACATCCGCATGTAGCCAAAAAATGAAATCGTTTGTGAAAGGTTTACTAATCCACTGATATAATAGTGGAACACGATACTGATCGTATACGGTATTTTTCAGGTGATTTAGCGTACTTATGCCGATTATTTGGAAAGTATATATTCAGATGCCGTGAATCGACTGTGGGTCTGTGGATACATCGCAAAAAGCAGTTACTAGTTTTTATGATAGAACTGTCATTTCGCGGCAAAGATTTACAGCCCGGCTCAGGGCGCTGACCTACCATGGCGATATAAAAAAAAACAGAATCATTAATTCTGCACAACACCGCATCGATGTTGGGCCAACGTCTCCGACGTTGGCCCAACATCGATCCAAAGCTGTGGTTTTCAGACAAATCGGCAGTTCTGGAGAATGTCTGGTATTTTGAGTAGAAAACCAGGTCACGTGTCTGTATACTATATCCATTATATGACAGAGATAATGGGCGATATTACCAGCAGTTATCTGACAAACAACTGGTTGCGCGTATGATTTACAAGCTGCTAAACTATACATAAAAATACCCAATTATTTGATACTTGAGGCTTGGAAATATTTTATTTTAATTTGTGGCTATAAATTATTTCAAACAGTTTCGTGCAAAGTAAATATAAGTTGAAACAATCTTTGATTTGCGTCATCGTCAAGTTAATATTTTGATCGTCATATCAAAATGTAATTTGGACATCTAATCTACGTACTATAATTAGAATTGTACATTTTCTATTTTAACCCTTTAGCCACCAAATTATTCAATCTGAATTTTCACCCACTTGAAGTTGTGTCTCGCTGACGCGATCCACAACTTCAAGTGAGTGAAAATTATTCAGATTTGACAAAATGGAGGTCAACTGTTTTCAAATATTGCTGATTGATGTCATATTTTATCTTTAACATGTTTAAAAGGGGGTACTTAATGTGCTAATAATAAATGAAAACCCGAATATATGCGGCACCGGCGGTTAAAGGGTTAATGGATTATTAGTGACATTGCAGGATTGACCCTTTAACTGGCAAATTATTTAATAGGAATTTTCACCCATTTACTTCACGTGGGTAAACATTCTTCAGATTTAACAAAATTGATATTGACGATTTTGAAATCTTGTTGATGGATGTCACGTTTTATCTTTAACGTGGAAGGTTTAATACAAATATATACATTTGTTGGAATTCCCGAATCGTTAACATGATATTTAACATGACTTATAGTCACCGTATATTAATAATAATAATAAAAATTAATAATAAAAATGTCAATATTATATTAGGCCTATACTATAAACTTTCTAGACTCATCAATTATATAATATGGAATTATCCTATATTGTTGAAACGCTTGGGAACTGCACTCCACGTTATAGTTTTTATACTGTTTTTTCAATACGCTATTTTTAAATCAGAATGATGATTATACAGTGCTGAAATATGACCTTTTGCGCTAGCATCACCGACAACAGCTCTGATGTGACACCCACAGATGGAACATTGTGGATGCTTTGCTCGCGTGTTTTATTTCACGCTATGATGTGACGTGCCGAGTCTGTTTTTTCCTATCACCGCCCTTCTGAACAATATGACTGGTGTTAGACCTGCCAACTAAAAACACGGGTCTCTGTAGCGGCTGCTGTGCCAGAGACTTGTCCACTATATACTTTAGTCCTCATACACAATAGGTTTCAAGTATTTTAGAAGTAATCTAATCGTCACTTTGTTAAAAAAATAGAACGGTGGTATAAATCAATCCAATACAAATTGACACGTGTTTGTAAAATACTTAAATATAATATTAAATATACATGTATTGAATATCTATCTAGGTAGCATTTTCGGCTGCACGAATGCTATATGAGCTGACGTCGCATATGCGTTCTACATAATTATGTAGGTTAATAATATCACTCATTTAGGGATGTATGTACATGTGTGTGTAAATGTTAAAATTAATAGTTACCATATCGTTTTTTACTATTTTTTTCACTATTTTCATGACGTTGTCTTACATGATAAGTATGCCAACACCTATGACTGGTGAACAGTTGGTTGTATACAGTTTTGGTCATATATTATTTAATAGGAAGCCTATTTAATAATATAATTTGAATTCACTTATATGGTTGACAGGCCTTGTCTCAACCTGTTCCCGTCAACCAAAGTTAATGACATGTGGGACATAATATAATCTGTCAGGGCGTCAGGATGTACAAAGACACAAATCAGTAACTGCTTACTTTTCAAGTAAGCAGTTACTGCTGTTTGTCTTTGCATGCAAGAGCGGTGGGCTTTCACGTTATTTAATCCACTCGGATATAATATTATATCACTACAACGTCTGGTTTTGCTGGTTATCTTTTATTATCGACTTATGCTAATATCAAAGTTCTTGCTAATATGTATTCGGATTTGTGAATGGCATTACACGTTGATTTGTAAATGACATTACACGTTGATTTGTAAATGGCATTACACGTTGATTTAGAAATGGCATTACACGTTGATTTGTGAATAGTATTACACGTTGATTTGTGAATGGAATTACACATTGATTTATGAATGACATTATACGTTGCCGACTTACATATTTTTCTGCATGGGATGAAAATACTAATTTAAAAAGCGAACAGTGTGTAAAAACATACTCGAAACGCATAGTGTACATCTAAAATGTGTTACCGTGTGCCCATTTGAGTACATTTATAAGGGCAAAGAATCTTAATAGAGATTATTTGAGAAGAGTGTATTTGAGGACATTTTAAAGTAACAAAACAAGAAATATATTCTCATAGATGTGAAATACAAGAAAATACCATAATTTATAGCAATGTCCCGTTAAATCACACTGCACCCTGCAAACTACCCTGCACGTGGATACATTATTTCTGATAAGATCGGTTCATTTCACTTTGCTTGATTTTGCAGTGTGCCATTTTCAGATGCAATTATCTTTATCTCCTTATCTTCGACCTGTCGCGTATGAATGTCAATATTTGCAGACAATTTGACAGACGTGTTGCAATGACGGGTTCTTTAGAATGCTTACTTGACACAAATTGTGGCCTGTCACAGGTCTTGTTAGTAAATAAACGGTGCAATAGGTGTGTTCTCCAAACGCTGGTTCAATGGCGGTCCAACGTCGGAGGCGTTGGACCGCCATTGAACCAGCGTTGGAGCAGAAATTCACGTGATGTGACAGCTCTTGCGAAGAGGCGTTCAATGAGGCTTTTAATTAGCGTTATAATTATGACAAGTAATTAACAGGTTGTGTGACACTGGCCATCATCCAACTGAGTACATATAATGGGGAACGACCATCGGAGTGGTCAACTAAAGGTCACTTTGTGAATGACCACTGTCATGTGCGCCACTATTCTGTCGTGTAGAGGCAAAGAGCAGTATTAAACTGATTACTTGAAAAGATTCAGATTACAATCATCATCTAAAACAGTATTGAAATAATGGTGAAAGACAAAGAGTCCCCCATTAAGATGTTGCGACCACAAGGCTTACTAAGCATATACTGATGTTTGCCTTATTTGTATGGCAGTACATTATTGCTGTTCCTTGGCTGAACGTATACTTCTGTATTCTGCCGTGCTAAGTCAACAGGCAGTAACTGCTTTTTGGTTTAGATAAACAGTATTGGAGGATTCAACCCCGTCACTTTTTTCTGTTATGCATCCATGTTCGCGTTGTCATGATTATTGTTGTTTAGAACAGTGTGCGCTGTGCCATTCATTTCTCTTGCTAATGAAAATCCATTACATGTGTTGTAACAAACAATGCAATTATGTAAAGATTCATTTTGTTATTAAATAGGGATCAATCTGGGTAACTCTGGCGTCACTAATTAGGTTGAATACGGATCTATGTTAATTCGTTTGCTGCTGCCGAAATGCGGGTCCATTCAACTCACCGGACACAACGTAAGTCCACCAGAGTAAAAATAATACGGGTCCAATTAACTGATTAATCATTTAAGCCTTACAGCGCGGGGATCTCCGCACTGTAAGAGTAAACATATTTATAATGGCCGTAGACCTATAACACAGGTATTCAAATGAAGCGGAAAGAGCTAACTAAGACATTTATGATGATTTCAAATTGAAAAAACCCTTTGGCCTACAAGGTTTTCATAACAAAATTCAGCGCTTTAAGGGTTGAGCTCTAAGCACGACTTTAGTCGTTTTCAGCTTTTTTATTTGACCTTGAAACAAGGACATCTGAAGGAGAAATAAGCATTAAATTGGATACACTGACATATATTTTTCGATTCAAATTGTGCCTGTGTAAGTATGTTTTCACACTTGAAGTTGTGGGTCACGGTAGCGAGACGCAACTTAAACATGTTCAAGTGGGAAAAATTAAATACTTCAATTTAGTGCTTTAAAGGTTAGTTTCATGCGGCATACATGCATGTTCACCTGTATTATTATTATCACTGATTATATATATGGGTGTGATTAGCAGCGGATACAATAAGGACGACACACAAAGGAGAGAAAGGAGCTTTGAATATTTTAAAGAGTAATAATATTTTTTAGAAATAGGGGAAATTCGAGTTGTTGCTTGTTTTCTACAAACCTGGCATTACTTCGCGACATTTTCACTTTTATTTAAAACTGACATTGCGTACAATGACGATGCCACGTTCAAATAAATGTAAAATATCGTGAGATCAAAATAGTAGATCTGTTATAATTTAAAATTTGGGCTTTATGTGATTTCCAAGCAACTAGATTAAAATATCATGGAAATTGATAATTTAAGCCTAACTTGGGGCAGATGGTCAGCTAACAAAATAATAATTCAATATAGGAGATGCCTATTATTCATTAGTATAAATATTTGCAGCTAGAAATTGCGTTAGCACATTAGAAATAAATGGAACATAGCTACGAACAGTTCAATAGAACATTGGTTAGGATCAGCGTCAGAACACATTAATTCATTTTTAAATGGTGCGGGAAACAAAATGATAGACCTTATGTTACCCTGGCAATGCCTTTCAATCTTATTTTAAGTATATACCCAGTGTTTCTTATGGCAATGCCAGTTAACATGATTTTAGTTATGTATGTCATACTATGTATATTGTAATATGATTTTAACAAATTAACAATGTTGTATATACATGTACATATCTCTATTTCTATGACAAATAAGTCTGGATTGACTTTCTTTCTGGCAATAAAATATCTGTCAGTCTGTCTGTTGTCTATTGTGTACTTGTTTATGTGTTGAAATGCGCTCTATATAGTCGGTCAGATGGCGCGCATGTCCTGTGTGAAGTTATGCATCTCTTTAAGCCAAAGTAGTCACTTGATCATTGTTTACTATGTGTCAAAGATGATAAAGCTGACCATGTTCACTTAGCAGCACGAACAGCCAACTCCAGTCTACTGGCGGGCGAACGGTAGTGAGGTTGCGCTACAAATCATTCAGCATTGGGCTAACATAGCTTTATTGTTGGGATAGTGTGTTTTGTAAACAGGGAGGAAGTCACATGTAGGTCACCGCGCTGATACTGCTCAAGAGTATAAAATGCCTTCTATCTGTGTATGATATTTGCTTATTATTCATCCAACAAATACGATACGTTCATCAAATGTTGGGGTAATGTTGGGCCAGAGTCGAAGACAGTAGTCCAATATTGAAGCAACATTGCAGCCGTGCAAAATTAAAAAGCCGTAACTGCTAACTAAGCCGTTATTGCCTTTTGCCTTTCTACTGCAGATTTGGTGAATCATGTTATTTTCTGATTTTCAGCAGCTGTGGTGATCATGTGTGTCCAACAATATTCACAGCTGAGCTCACAAAACGTCATTGATTTTCTTTTGTCTTGTTTTTGTCATTTTTTGCACCTTTATAATCAGATTTAATAATAGCAGACTTACACCTGTGTGGTCCCCCAAAAAATGTTATTTCATATTGCAAAAATATAATATCATTTCAACGATTAAATTTATTGCGAATGACGTAGACGGTGGACCAACATCAAGCCAACGTTGGCTGATTGTCTTGTGTTTGCTTGGTGATGAATTTAGACGTAGACGTCAGATTCTGACGACTAAAGTCGATCCCCGCACTGTAAGAGTAAAAATATTTCTAATGGCCGTAGACCCATACCATAGGTATTCAAATAAATCAGAGAGAGCTAACTAAGACATTAATGATGATTTCAAACTGAAAAAACCCCTTTGGTTGCAATGTTTTTTACAAATTAATTCAGCGCTTTGAGGGTTGAAATTGTCGTGCTTTTGACCATTCTCTAGATAGGTAGACACCTAGAACTTTTGGTGACGGGATAACAGAGTAATTTTCTACATTAGCCATGCTTTGAAAATTCACGTGATTATGATGATAGTAAACTTTTATAGCAGGTTGGTTTCAATGGAAAACTAGATTTGGGGGTCTCCCATAACAGGTCCATCTCCCATAAGGGTGGTCTCCCATAACATGTCCATCTCCCATAAGGGTGGTCTCCCATAAGGGTGGTCTCCCACAACAGGTCCATCTCCCACAAGGGTGGTCTCCCATAGCAGTTCGATCTCCCATAAGGGTGGTTTCCCATAGCAGTTCGATCTCCCATAAGGGTGGTCTCCCATAGCAAGTCGGTCATAATGACATGGTATGCCATATCCCAGCAAACACAAAGCATTTTTAAAGCATTTGTACAATGTCGGCCCAACGTCTTCAACGTTGGTCCAACATTCTACAAATGTTTTGTGTTCACTGGTTGGTCTCCCATAAGCCTAAGGATGGTTTCATAGCAAGTCGATCTCCATGGGGATGGTTTCCCATAGCAGGTATGTCTCTCATAAGGGTGGTCTCCCATAGCAGGCCAGTCTCCCATAATGATGGTCTCCAACATTCTCCACACATAGATGTCGCTCAGGTCAACCCCGCTCTCTCTCTGTAACCACACGCCATGTTTCGACAAAAACTGCTCATTTTGAGCAGTTTTGTTGATATAACAACTGTAGGCTTATAAACACGCTTGAGTGTCCTGAATATATATGGCAAATATAAAACACCACTACTCCGCCACATATGAGTTTATATTCACATAGAAATAGAAAACATCCAATGGATTACTTTTTCTGCCTACGCGCTGCTGTGAGAAGGTCCATGTTTACGTTTTTCAGACAGAATTTACAATCGGCTTCAAAACACTGGCAAATATAAATTACTGAATGACATGCGAATTGTGCTGGTTCAATTTATCCACTACTAAACAGAATAAATAGCCCTTACCTGTAACAAACTCTAAAATCAAATTAAATATTAAAAAAAGGATAAGTAATGAGTTGAAGTGAACACCAAAATAGTTCCGTGGTTATAGGAATGGTTATAAAATCACGTGGTAACGCTCACTAACGGCTGATAAATCTGGTCAATCGCCATGCGTGCATACGGCGAAATGAGCCTGTGGTATCAGAGATATAATCTCTGAGGTCAGAATGGGTCTCCAATAGCAGGTCGGTCTCCCATAATGGTGTCTCCTATAGCATGCTGGTCTCCCATAATGGTGGTCTCCATTTGAAAGTACAATTATCATGATTTTACTCTAGTATATTTATGAAATTGGAAACCGTTAAAAATTTGCTATGTATCCAGGCAACTATGTATACTAATATTATTGATGTTAGCTGTTACTATGGTTACATCATTGTACACTGTTAGATCATATGCTATGACTTGATACAATTCCACATTTGTAGGCAGCACAGTACATAATCGGTGACTGCCTGGTGACAATATACCATGTATACAAGCGCTAACAATGTCGACAATTTAACACAGAATGACACCGGGACATTATCTGATGTGTGATGTGATGGCACACATGTGATGTACACAAACACAGCCTGACAGTACACAGATGCTGGCAGAAGCAGAATAACAGATAATGCCGGTTCAATGCTGGTCCAACGTCGCAGACGTTGGCCCAGCATTGAACCAGCATTATCTTCCCTGTTGCATCCCGCATTTACAAATCGACCTTTCCCCCTCTCCACTTACGCCTGTATCCCTGACCTAAATCTAACGTTTACATCGAACGGGAGCAGTGGCGCAGCTTCCACAATCGTGCATGGAGTACTGACCGAGTACTATGGGGAGTACTGATGGAGTACTAGAGGGGGCAGGCATCCATCCATAACGGGTATGGCAGCCAGCAGATTCAAAAGCAGGGATCAGTACCCCACGAGGGGATATATCCATCAGTATCTGGACTAGCAGAGCCGCCTCTCGTGGTCTGGGGAACACGTCTATCGCCCTCTCTCGCTGTTCGGCATACGTCTTTCGTCTCTTGTTAGGGCGGCTGATGGATTAGCTCTCTTGACCGGCTGTTGACCGGCCGTTTGTTAGCAAAGCTTCTGCAACAACAAGCCGCTCCAGGATATACTGAAAATGTCAAAGAGGGTAATTGCCTGGGATTTATTCTAGCATACGGTGCCAATAGGCAGATAGGAAGGCCTTGTCGAACTGAAGAGTGTGCAAAACGTGCTTGAAAAGTGATACAATAATTTTTTTTAGAATTAAAAAAAAATCATTCATAGTATGCCTACTGGTCTCAGCACAAAGATGAGTTGGTGTGGACATGGTCAGACTGGCGACCGCCTATGCAGGGAAGACAAGAACACTATGCCATGCGAAGACACAAACCGTAGTAACTGATTACGTTTCAAGTAAATAGTTAATGTTGTTTGTGTTTACTAGCGAGGATGAAAGCTGTTTGGTGGCTCTGTGGTTAAACATTATACTTGACATTATTGTCTGTTATATTACCGTAATCGTGGTTAGATAAGAGACAGTGAGAGATAAGGCAGACACATTGTACTGAAGAAACAAGTAGCTTTAACTGCTCACTTTGCAAGTTGTCAGTTACTTTCGCTCGGCTTTCTTTGTGCAAAGGCAAACTGCAGTCATACTGTTACTGCTGTTTGCTTTTGAGCTGCAGTGCTGCATTGTCCAGCAAAAGCAAACAGCAGTAACTGCCTACTTTTTAAGTGCACAGTTAATGTTGTTTTTATTAAGAAATACAAATAACAGTACCTCCTTATTTTTTAAATAAGCAGTTACTGCTGATTGGCTTTGTAGCCGCTACCTGTCCATCATCGCACATTGTCTGACAACACAGGCTGACGACAGGCACGCGTGTGTTATCTCCCATGTCTACGCCAGTATAGATGCACTGAACAGCCAAAAGACAGTAACTGCTTGCCATACGAGTAAACTATCACTTGACTTTGCAGTGCGGTATAGCTGCATAATCCTGGATTAGGATTGGAGAGGATGATCATGCTGATGGAGGCCATCCTCTCTACAATATAGGATGTCGTCATGAAGAGCAGTGAATGGACTGCGAAGTGGATAGCATGGATATAGATAGCACAGTACATGTATCTGTGTGACCAAATCTAATGTGTTTCTCTTCAACATAAAGTTGTTTTGAAAAAAAACACAATGCCGGATTTACTACGTTACCATGGTTACCAGGTGTAGTCGTTACATAACAAAGAACACAGTCTATTTTTAAACACTGAGAAAATCGAAGTCTGGGATTATCCAGAAAACATAGTTGGATTGTGTGCCTGTCGGCTTGGTGGGAATATTCCATATCAACTATACAAAATATTCACGTATTATCATTCGCGTGAGGATTTTGAAGATGCCTGGAAAGTTACTCTTTAAAAGTCAGGTAAGAAAATAAAAATAAACTATCATATATGTTTCACCAGCTATTGGTGTAAACATAGCAAATTATTGATGCAATTTAGTAAAAGTGGGTATCGCAGCATCAATTCTTTATAAAAAACATCTCACGCGCTATTCTTTTAGCTAGTAACCTGTGTCAATGCGTTGGCCCTTATCATTATGATTATGTTGGGCCGATATTGGAACCCGTCTGTGAAGTATTTATGACATTTCCTGCAAACACAAAACATTTGTATAACAATTGTACAACGCCGGCCCAACGTCTTCGACGTTGGTCCAACATTGTACAAATGCTATACAAATGTTTTGTGTTTGCTGGGTTGATCCAATTTACCGCTGTGCAAACCTTTCGATTAACGTTACTTGGTTTACTTCGATTAACGTCTTGGGACTGAGCGTCATACTGACAGGATGGAGGCCCTTAGCCTGTGTGGGTTCATTTTGTCAAATTTGATCAACATTAGGCAGCACGCTTACGATCATGTACGATCACGAGCACTATGAGTGTGATCCGCGCACATGTCACTGAAATGGCACTGAAATATCGGCATCAAGGCATGCGGTGTGCGCCATTTTTGATGTTTGTACTCCGCACCTCTGTGGTGCCGCATAGCTTTTGAGGTCAGTGTCGAAGAAACGCTGAGAGGGTCGCGCTCCCCGAATATTTAACTAGTAGTATATGAAATTTGGTCATACAGACATCATGGACATACAATCATACAAGGATTCTCTATCTAGATGCCTTGGTATAATAAAGTGGCAGAGATACTACCCTACAATACCAAGGTGAATATCTAGAGCACTATTATCACTGATTATGCATATATTCTGGGCATCTTGGAAGCCGCACGTGAAAAGTTTCATAAATAACTTCCTTGTACTCGACAAGAAGACTCTTGTCCCTGGTGATATTTGCATGTCCTATACAGGGTGGGGTCCCTGGTGTGCTGTGGTGCAAAACCAAAAAGCAGTACCTGCTTACTTTAGACAAGTAAGCAGATACTGCCGCTTGACTTTACAGAACAATGTAGTGCTTATACAGTTATAGTACTTAATCATGTTGATAAATGATAAACCATAATAATTATGTCGTTTTGACGTATACATGGTATAGATGTTAAAACAATTCAATCACGTTTCTATCAAATGATCGAATAAAATATGCTTGGTAAGATAAACATGATAAAAAAGTACGATGTTTTACATCGCTGATCCCGTATGACCTCTCAATCCCGTTGTTCATGTTGACGAGAGCTATTACTGTTACATAATGGTGCCCACGTGATATATTCGTCCTGTAATATAAAGCCCTCATATAAACACGATAAACATAAACAAACAACTTCATGAGTACCACACAAACCGCTCGATCTTCTAATAGTACTTAGTATGCAGTCTGATAGCATTGAATTTAAAATTGAAATTAGCGCTGACCAGAAACGAGCGGAACGGTCAGTGAACCCGGTCTAAAGGATGTTACGTCATAGATGTTGACTATGCACGCATGCGTGGTCACATAATGTGCGGGCGGCCATTAGAATAGAGCTATCGGCTATTGATGAGCTGGCTGATGTATATATTTATCAGGTTTTATGACAATTTGCTCGGGTGTCACCACAGCTACTTGCCAATTAGCTCTCTCATGTGTGGCAGGTACTTTGAAAACTAGAAGTACCTGTTGATGTCGTCTAACACTTACATTGACCCTAAGTATTTTAGAAGCATTAAGGTAAAATAATTTATCCTGTTATATCTGGCAGGGTGTATTCCCACTACAGAGAGAGAACGAATACAGCTGAAGACTACAGGATGGTAAAATTGGGCCGATGTGAATATTGTAAACCCTACTTATATATGCAGTTTTAAATACGTTCTTCTATTTTAGATTAAAACTTTCAATACAACACAAACAAACCGACCAAACCTTGATTTTATTGTGATTCACAAAACTACGAGAAGCCTGAAGTTCAAGTCAAGCTGCCACACCTCCGTCGTAAATTCTCACGACGAGAGTCTGGTCGGATATAATCCGATCCGATCCGTTCCAGTGTGAACCATCCTGCAGTCTGCAGAAGTATAAAGATGGTCCCCGCGCTGAAAAGGTTAAATTCTACAAACGTGCAGCCACACCAAGTACTTGGCCACACCGACACAACTATGACCTAATAACTTACTGCGATGGTGTCGCCGTTCATGGCATAGATAGTTTTGCATATGTGTCTTAAAGCAGCTGGGTCATTATACCATGCTGCTCATGCGTGCGATTGCAATGTACGCTCAGCGAATCATATAGCCTACTTTAGGATATCAAGAATAATTTTTTTCTAGATTCCTTGATGGGACTAATAAAGCACAAATGAATACCAGTAAATTCTAAAAACGATTGTTTTTTTACTTATTCTCTAGATTTATATACCTGTATACCATGTACACAGCTATAGTATAAGTAATCATGGTCCTTATTCTTAGCTCTACCCGATGGGAGCCTGCTTAGCCACTGATAAACTGAAGCCATATTAGCAGTTTTAAACCTTTTGTATAAACCATGGAGGCCAAACGGGCCGAGCCCGATAGGGTATTGTCGTCCCCTTCGTGCGCCGCCATCTCCGCCGTCTCCGCCGACGCAGTCTTTTGGCTACTACACTAACATGACTAACATGATACAAAAGATTGAATTCATAATTCCCACAAACATTCAACCCCTCTAGGCCTTTTTTTACCCAAGGTCAAGGTCATAAGTCAAAGGTCAAGGTCGAAGAGTAAAAAAAATTATTGTTAACGCGATAACTTGAAAAATAATTATTGGATCACTCCATTTTTTTACGTGAAGTCACCCATGAGTACGGATATCACCTGATTAGATTTTCAGTTTTCCACCGGTAATCAAAATGGCCGCCACTTGGCGACAATCTTTTGTCGACCCTTTTTTCAGAATTTCCTTGAAACCTGGTACATGTATATATAGGTTTTCTGGGTCTGCGAGTCTTTGCGTGCGACCGAAAACGAGGCTATGGCGCATCTCGATTTTTTAATTAAAAAATTCCTTGTTAACGCGATAACTTGAAAAATAATTATTAGATCTCTCCAATTTTTTACGAGAAGTTACCCATGAGTACGGAAATAACCTGATTAGATTTTCAGCTTTCCACCGATAATCAAAATGGCTGCAACTTGGCTACTAATTTTTTTTTTCAACCTAATTTGTTTTCAGAATTCCCCTGAAAACTGGTATTATGTAGGTTTTCGGGGTCTGCTAGTCTATTGGCAGTCTTTTTTCACGTACGATCCAAACCCACGATATAGCGGCCATCTTGATTTTATCATTGATCTTCTATTATTGGAATAACATATTGCAAGCGGGTGTGTCAGATTTGTGGACATACAGAGTCACTGCATCAGCTGAGTAGTGTTTGAGTGCTTGTACGGTATTTTATAATTTAAAATCATCATAAAAGTCTCAGCTCAGCTCTTTCTGACTTATTTGAATACCAATGTTATGGGTTTAAGAACCATTAGAAAGATTTTAATTATTTCAGTGCGGGGACCGTCTTTATACGTCAGAATCTGACGTCTTGAAAAGTGTTTTGATGAAGAAGTATTAACAGAATGTAAAACACACGACATTTGTATAGTTATGCCATGCAAAACTGAAAACTGGTTACTGGTTAGTTTGGCTTTTCGGAGACGAGTTGTATACGTTTATCAAGTTACAGTGATTGTGGTTTGGGTATCGCTGATTATGATATTATTACTATCATTGTGTACTCGCTAACCGCAGCTTAAGGGGATGATCGGCGCGATAAGCCGACTAAATACTATCTTTATCACATTTATAACACATAACAATTTGTCACAAACGTCGTTTAAACACTTTACCTGCTAGTGACAGATACATAATATATGCGTCACATGGTCATGATGGTAGTTTTTCAATAAAAGCGACTTGAAAGAAAATGATGCAACTCATCGAATTAAGTGTGTTTGAAGCCTCCGTTTTTGTATAATATTTATGACACTTGGGTACAACAGACAAAACTGGATATTTCTTTGTTTACAATGATCACGATGATGTGAGAATAATTGCATTAGCATTATTCACAGTGAATGGAAATATGATTGCATCTGACAGTAGGTAAAGGGTTGAGAGATATAATATATTATACGTGAGTGATATATCCTGTCCACCTTACTGAAATACAAAGGCAAACAGAAGTAACTGCTCACGTGGAAAGTGAGCAGTTACTTCTGTTTACCTCTGCATGGCAGCTTATGATCACATACCCAGCAAACACAAGGCGGTGACCCAATGCTACTTTAATGTTGGGCCGACGTCGAGTCGGCGGGCCAACATGGAAGCAGCATTGGGTCAACATTGGGGTAATGCTAGATATATCGTACCTGGTGAACTAACATATGTACTGGCTGCACTCGATGATCTTATTCACATGTACATGATCTGATGATGTAGTATTATGATTATTTAGATAAACAATTTTTTTTGAATTTCTTCAAATAATCAATTACTAATCAGCTAATTCAAGTAAATATATTGACCTGGCGCTGGCCTAATGATGGGCCTGCGTCTCCGATGCCGACCCAAGGTATCCCAGCAATCACGAGACATTGAAGCAATGTTTTTCAATGTTGGGCAAGCGTCGCAGACGGTGGTCCAACATTGAAAACAACATTGATTCGGCGTCTTGTGCTTGCTGGAATAGCCCACAATTCTTTAATTTGAACCACGCAATTGGGTCATCTGACATTTTATCCCCATATTCGTGATATTTGAGATTATATAATGAGGGTTTTGAGTAATAATTATAGACTCACTGTATACTCCAGCATCATAACAGTCTGATAATGTTCACGTCTACGTCGCTGCCTTGCTGATTAAAGGGTGGAATCTGCTACTTTGTAGAGTGACAGATATAACCGTTTAACATGTTCAAAGCCAAGATGAAAAAACGATTCTGGGAAATTCAGTACATGTGCCTTGTGACCTGATAAGATTGGACTATTTCCCACGTGAGGAAACCGTTATAAGCTGTGGGAGTTAAAGCAACTGACCAATTGCGTGACTGCTCTGATAATACCGATGGAGAAGAAAACACGAGGACTTTTTGTATCCTATTATTGTGATTATGAATAATTAATATGTGTAATTTAAAATTATTCTTTCGTTTCAATTTTAAGTTTCGAGATTTAAGTATTTATTATTTAAACCACACAAGGAGGAATACAAGAACAATAAATAACAGTGCAACTGAGAAGTCAACATACATTATTGTTGCCTCCATTGATTATAGAGACCTATTATTACACAATGACAACTTTATTCTTTGTTAAAAATAATAATCTTTTTTAAAACTAAAATCTGAATATTACACATCATACAGGCTACATGTTCTTCTGATATCATTGTCATATAAGAGTAGTCAGTTAGTTCCTGCAATGCTTGAACATAATGGAAGACACACCTTCTTGTCTCTATATGATAATGCGTGGGAGAATACTGTCGTAAGTGCCACCCAAATGAGTGGTCTTACCAAGCACGTTCTTGGTCTTACGACACTTGGACAGTTTTTTGTAAACTTTGGCTGTTAGGCATGTTAGGGGTCGATAGGCTTCTCCTATAATTAGATGGCTGCACTACCTATCCATCCACAAGTTATGTGTATGGATGGTCAGACAGTGGCCAGACTAGACCTGTAGACTGACGATTATCATTGGACCCAGACTGCCCACTCCAGCTCAGCCCGATGGGGCTACTGGTCATTCTGCCTCTGGTCAATGTCATCTGTCACTGTTATCTGTCGATAAGAGGCTTGGCCTGTTGTGTGTCTCTCTTACTGATTGCTCAGCAACACCGGTCAGATAGCGTTACAGCTGAATATATACAAAGAAGTACATCACATAGGATTGTATTTGAGCGGTATTCTAAGGAACATCGCTCATATTATCAGATTATATTAGAGTATTAACCCCAAGGCCGTCATTCCATGTGTCCGTTAATTAAACGGATCCGGCAAACGTATGCAATTGACATTCCATGTGTCCGACAACTCGGGTGGCCTGGTCCGAAAAACTTGTATCCAGAACTGGGATTCCTTCCTCAGATGATTTGTTAGAAATTCATCTCACGTATTGTTAATTAACTGTTGGTCACTATGGCCAGCCAAAGTGACATCGTACAAACACGGTTCTTTACGAACCAGTTCAATCAGCTGCTCCATCTTGTCTGTGGATAGTAGCACATACCTAATTGCATCAGTTTTACTGCTTTTCGGAAATATTATATCTAAAAATGTGTTTTGTGTTGTCCCGTTGGTCAGTGGCTGCAATAATACGTGGAAAGCAGGGAAAGACCTCAATGAATGACGTCACAAGCGAAATTCCATCCGACAAACGGGTGTCCGTTCTAAAAATTTCAACAATGTTGGTTTTCAAACGGACGTCCGTTTTGTCGGATGGCAAACCGGACAAATGGAGTTAACTCAGTACTTTCATCTAAACTGGAAAAAAAAGAAAAAAAAACGGACCGACAAATAGACGATAAACCGGACACATGGAATGTGTCAGATTCTGACAACTAAAGCCTATCCCCGCACTGTAAAAAGTAAACATATTTCTAATGACCGTAGACCCATAACATAAGTATTCAAATGAATCTGAAAGAGCTAAGACATTTATGATGATTTCAGATTGTCAAAAACCCTTTGATCTCCATGGTTTTCACAAAAATATTTCAGCGCTTTAAGGGTTAAATTGTATTTACCCAGATTATAATAAGGTCATTCTGAGTATTATTTTCATTTTATACTTGGGTATTTTATCACATCAGGACATTTATCATGTTTATACTCACCGCGAACATGTTGAAAGCTGCAATTCACATAAATGAAAGTGAATGCCAAGAAGAGTTATACAGCTGGGTGCTGGACGTGTTAAACATGACCACTAATGACAGCAAAAATCGTGATAATCAGGATGTCTATAGGGACATTATAATAAATGGTGGTTTGCCCCATTTCTATCATGTCCTGAACAGGTGTTGATCGACCCATCATTGAATCGCACTGGGAGGGATCGACCCGTCCTGTCGTTGGCAGGGATATCTATCCCTGTCCACGACAGGATGGCATCGATCCCTCCCAGTACAATGGCTACACGTTGACTGTGGAACAATATATTGATATGTTATTACAAATAATCAGCTATAATTCAATAGTCTGACAAGTCAGTGCAATCCTTTTGGATATGTGTGGCAGTTATGGCTTCATTTACGAATACATAATTAATTAAAATAAAACCATTTCTGAACATGTCGCTGATAAACGTGATCAGGGGCCAGTTTTTAAATATCTCATTTGCATATGAGGATCATAAAGATTGAACGAGTGGGTCAGAGTGCTCGTATTCTTTCTATACATGTTAAGGAGGTGACAAGCGAGGAAAATCAACGAGCTTTTTCAGGTCACGAGAATGAATAAGAACTCTTTCCTTTATATAAGACCTAACGGTCCCCCTGGCTATGGTCAAGGATGCCACACCATGGCGATTGGCGTCCATGTTTGGACCATACATCACCAAACTCATAACTCATGCCGATAGAGCCAAATGTTTATAGAAAAATGTTTGGCTATTTCCTTGAAAACTTGGCAGTCCACATATCTTATAGAGAAGCCTCATCACACTGTACTAACAATTTATTTGCTAACCATGCTAGCGGATGTGTAGGCCTACTATGTAGCTTGGATAAACTCGAGAAATGGTATAACATGAACCTTTAGGGATTATTCGTGTCCTATCATGCCTAATCTACAATGCATCAACACTGCTGATTATATTTGTAACTAGAAACAAACTGCTATAATAAATTACACTCGTGCACAATGTAATGGGGATAGCAGACTGGCACATTATTTTGTCGATATTCTTGAAAATCAGATAATGAGTAATTATGTGACATGTAGGCCTACGTAGGAATATTGTGATAATGTCATGTTTTAAATACATAAATACATGTACCAGTAAACTCAATTAGTCGTTAGATGCTAGATTAATGATGCTGGTTTAATTATTGTTGGTCATTGTCGCAGACGCTGGCACAACATTAAATGAACACTGTTCAACATCCCACATTTTTTCATGTTGTAAGGATTATACAAAATAACCACCACTTCTAATTCTCACAGAGCGTGTCAACCACCATATTTTAAGTGATTGGCCATCATACAGTAAGAGTAAGTCTTGTTGAGTGAGCTTATTCCGGTGTTATTCGTTGCCTATTCCCATCCTAGTCATCAGGTTATAGGCTAATTAGCTAGGGTGCGTTTTAAGTTATACAATAATTTGTGATACAGGCATATTAATATTACATGCAGTATGATATTGCTAGTGTCCATTTTACATCGTAACATGGTATAATATTTTTTATGTTTGATTTGATGATGAGTTTTGACTTCTGAGAGCTACACAATTTGACCAGCTCATCACACAAGTGACTTGATAATAGTGAGCATATCTTCATATCTAGAATTGTGATAGTTCAACCCTACATTTTGTGAACATTTATAAAACTGACAAAGATTGAAACTGGATGGTATTTTACAGTTTACAATTTTTATAGTAGGCATTCTGGATTCCATTGTGCGCCTGTTACTGTTCAATCTGTTGTCATTGTGGCCATGGATATAATATTATTCCAATGGATTACTGCTCCTTGTTATAAATAACCCAGCAAACACGGAACAATCACCCAATGCTGTTCCAATGTTGACCCATCGTCTTCGACGCTGGCCCAACATTGAAACAGCATAGAGTGGACGGTCCGTGTTTGTTGGGAATATACTTTTAAGGTGGCAAACATGGCAAAGGGAGGTCAGGGGTTGAGAGAGGTGGGAAAAGTATCACAATATTTTGCATCTATTTGGTTAAATTCGGTACTGATCCAACAAATCTGGTTGCTTCACCATGTTTACTACATATTACCTTTGTTACAGTTTCATTGCTTTGAATGGTCGTGTCTTGATAATATGAATGTGTTGTATATGATCATGATGATAGTACAGTGTGTTTCAGGAGGCGATCGAACCACTTCTAACATCATGCACATCATATGATCATGTACATCTGTACATGGTGTACATGATGTACAAAGAAAATATGTTATCATGGTTATAGCATACAGTTATGTAAGTACGATATGTTATCACATGGCCACGAATACTGACCAGCGGATGTTTTCAGCAGACAGATTTATCAGGGTGCTTGATAGCACAAGTGTTTATAATAATGGCGTGATCTAGTGATATGATAGCTCATATTTCAGTCTCAGTCTAAATAATATCTCCTCTCACTCATCATGACACAAGGGCTGTTCAACCAAGGTGAACAGCGGGTGTTTAGTTATCAGGTTATTAACACATGAACACAGCACAGCTCCGCTTTGCAAAGCCAAAAGGCGGTATGTGCTTACTTCGAAAGTAAATCTTACGATTTCAGTAAACAGCTACTGTATTTTTGCGTACGGTAAAGTTACGCACACATACTTTTCATATATTTATTTAATCTGTGAAAACAAACCAATTATAATCAGATAATGCCAATGTCGTCGTCAATGAGGATAAAAGTTATTTATCAAACATTTAGTTTTTATTTTATTCATCACGTTCATGGCATGATTTTGCTAAAATATGGCATAGCTCATGCCATGAACATAATCATGATAATGGATATTATGCAGTTAGGGACATGACATTAGTTGCCATATTAACCATACATGTAAAAATGTGTATTGTGGATTAGCCAATATCAGTTATTGTTGGCAGCCCTCCATACACCATGTACGATCCTTAACAAAAGTTTCAAACATGGACTATTAGTTAATATTTACTATTAAATTTATTAATGATATATTATTTTGTGTAGTGTTGGGGTGAACAATTAGTAAACACGATGTTGGTCTACTCTCAGGTTTGAAACATTGTGATGCATTATTGCATCTGAGAGATACTTAAACGAATATTGCCCACGGGAAATAATCACCTCGGATGGCATTATCACTCCATCATGTGAAGTACTGCTGGTTGTGCTGCATTGTGATGTATGTGGTATATACAACCCTTCTGTCCCCAGAGGACAATGTGACCTGTTGCTCTCTGGTATCTGGGAACCATTTAACCCTTACAGCGCGGGGGTCGACTTTAGACGTCCGAATCTGACGTCTTTAGACGTCAGATTCTGACGTCTAAAGTCGATCCCCACTCTGTAAGAGTAGCCTACACATATTTACAATGGCCTTAGACCCATATCATAGGTATTCAAATGATACGTAGAGAGCTAACTAAGACATTTATGATGTTTTCACTTGTGGTCTCCATGACTTGGGCCTTTTCGAAAATATTTCTGCGTTTTAACACGTTTAATGGTTAATATTATATAGCCTAGCTCTAGATGATTACTGCCCGTGGGAAGTAATCACCCAGAGGGAAATATCACTGACATAGCATAGCTCTGGGTGAGTACTGCCCATGGGAAATATTCACCCACAGGGCAATATCACTTCCCCATGAAAAACATTTCACTCGCAATCGCTGAGATTAATGCATTGCGTTATATGTTAGCACCATCTTACCACTTTCCTATTACAGGGTCGTATCTGCTCCTTTGTAAAGTGGTAGATACAACCCTCTCTTGCCAAAGTGATGATATTTGACCCTTTAATCCCATGGGGCAAGGTTGGTTTGCTCTGAGACTTAGAGGTGACCCACGTGTCGTGTTCCGCACAATGCACACAGTTCAGTTCTGCCACGAAATGGCAAACAGCAGTAACTGCTCAGTTTAAAGTCAGCAGGTTACTGCTGTTTGCCTTTACACGGCGTAGCTTCCAGCGGCACATTCCTCTCACAGATTATTTGTCTCATTTGCCAGTGGAGATTAGGCTTGACAATGACCGACCGTGTGATATGTGCAGCCCTTCTGTTGAACCGGGCTTACCGTTTGTCAATAAAACACCATGTGCCTTGCCCACAGCGTGTGTAAATGCCAAATGTACAATCATACAGTTAAACACTGGTATATGCATCATTGTGGTCGTCTGTACTGTCCGCATAGAGAACCGTAACCTATAGATGTGTTCTAATTTATAGTAGGAATAATTAGGAGTGATGCATGCAACCACTCGCCCAGTAAACTCTTGTACAATGTTGGACCAACGTCGAAGACGTTGGGCCGACGTTGTGCAAATGTTATGCGATTGTTTGTGTTTGCTACGAATGAGAACTGTTCACGTGCACTGAACTATCAGCAACAATCAATTTCTTCGACAACAAACCTCAGCGTCCGCCATATTACACTGTTGCTTCTTGACGGATTGAAGTCTCCGAGGAGTGTGGCATTGATGTCAGTGTAAAAGCAGGGGATCTGTGTTCCCCGAACAGCTAACTAGTTTATGTTTGCTATGATTGATCTTGCCAACAAAAGTATAAAGCTACGTTTCCTTGCACAGGTAATGCCATCCGTATGCCATTCGTATGTCATCCGTATATCATGCGTATCTGTAAATCATCCGCACACTAGTATTATGTACATGTATATGATGGACACATGAAATTGTCCCTTGTATTTTATAACCGATGTGATTTGATGACGTATATCTTACAAATAGGACACAACTACGGACAACGTCCGCAAGCATGTAAACGCAGTCTTTGTGTAACTCGGTCGGACATGTTTTTCCATAGTTCTGCATCGACCCAGCAAACACAAAACATTTGTATGACATTTATACAACGTCGGCCCAACGTCTTCGACGTTGGTCCAACATTGTATAAATGTTATACAAATGTTTTGTGATGACGTCTCACCGCTCAAAATGAAGTGTTCAATCACCGACACCTTCCAACCACTGTGTGGTCTTGTTCATGTTGTTTGTAACAGTGAAAAGCTGGCATGTTTTAGGCTGTGACAGAAAACGCTATGTTATTGTTTAATTTACACAAGCAGCCACCTGACTGACTGCAGGCAGTGTTTATTACCAGTCCTCTGTGGTGTCTCCTCAATAATAGATGACAAGGAATTCTACACCCCCCCCCCCCCTGCCCCATACAGTTTTTCACTGACAGGATTTACACCTGACACCATTTACTGTTCACGGGTACTGGTTTTTAACCATTGATACGTCCATTCAGTTTACTGAATTTACTCTTGACTACCTCTTTGGGGTAGTTGTGCATACATGTACACGCATGATCAGATGATTCGGCGATCCAAACTACTCGTGGTTGTGTGCATGGTGTGCATTATGCACCATGTGCAAGCGCTTTGACTGGTTACAAAATCAAAAAGGCGCTATAGACATGATAGAAATAAACTAAATAATAATTAGAAAAGGAGTAGACCCGGCTTTAGTCTCTTTGAGTGCTATAGACAAAAAAATCGGCTTAATATTTTCTAAACATAACAGTGTATTCGTCTTTCTTCCTTACAGGAAAAACGTTATTGTGCACCTAGGTTATAGAAATGAATAAGGGTATGATCGGATATTTTTATCCCTTGCAATCAAAGTGTCGTCTCTGCCGCATGCAGATACGACACTTTGATTGCAAGTGGGTTATTTATCACCGATTTTACCAGAGACTATTACGCCACTCACTATTGTCACTCCACTGTGATATTGGATGCTTGTGTAAACTATGACACTGAGCGGTGCCTCGATGAATGGGAGCCCTGCAATTGTCATCTTTTATTTCACAAAGCGCCTTCGGGGGGGGGGGGGACACAAACATAACGCTGAACGTGTAAGGAGACAGTATGTTTGTCTTGTCTGTGTCCAGACAAAGTGATTACCTCATACTGAGGTGGATACTGAGGTATATGTCTACCTCACCAATACCTGTCATACCGAGCGAGGCACAATAAGCGATATTATATCAATGTTGGGCCACCGTCTGCGATGAGGGGCCAACATTAATGTGTCACCACCGAACCTAATGAGCCATCGAGGGTGGAACGCGGTCACACATTGAATGAATAAATGGCTAAGTGAATGAACGAACGAACGAACGAACGAACGAATGAATAAATGAATGAATGAATGAATATATGAATGAATGAATGAATGAATGAATGAATGAATGAATGAATGAATGAATGAATGAATGAATGAATAAATGAATGAATGAATGAATGAATGAATGAATGAATGAATGAATGAATGAATGAATGAATGAAGGAATGAAGGAATGAAGGAATGAAGGCATGAATTCTGTACATATAGGTTGAACGCGGCCGGAGAACCTCCCACAATAAATGTTGTGCTGCAGCTTTTACCTGTTTACTGCAACATGTTTAAGCGCGACCACGATGTATATCTTGTTCAATAGGAGCCATTGGATCAAAGATGGGCCATTGCTTCATTTTCTAGCGGACCTCACTCCTGGCAGATTGATCGCCCATTATTCACCGTGGGGGATGTCCATGCTTCATGCCGACAAAAACAAGAAAAAAAGTTGTTCATGCCGGGGGATTGCAATCTTCTCGGTGTGATACCAGTTTACAGAGGTGTTTTTCGCGTCTTTGTTTCTATGGCGCGTTGTTCAGCGATTGTTTCCAGACTGTGGTCTGTTTTACATTCAGACAGAGCTGCATTGTAATGGCAAACAGGAGTAACTGCTTACTTGTAAAGTAAACAGTTACTGCGCAACAACGAGTGTGAACACAGCACGCCACAAGGCTCCATTTCACCCCGCGGAACACATTCAGCGAAATATCTCGCCCGAATAATGCATCTCTTTCACAGACGATAGCTTGAGAGACGACCAAAAAAAGAATCGATTGTGCATCGACAAAAATAAGTGTAAGAAATTGCCGTGGCGGTTACCACGACCGGGTGATCTTGTCATAATAAGTTATCCGGCCACCGAGAGGAATGCCTGCTATTCATTCGCAACAAACAAGAAATGTTCATCCAACATGTACATGTACGTGTGTATCTTATGTCTGTTTATTGTTTGGCCAACGTCTGCGACGTTGGCCCAACATTAAACAGACACAGGACAGTTCGACGTATTGTGCCTGTTTGCTGGGTTGTACATTTCTGCGGGCGAAGTTTTATTTTGTAACTTATCAGAAAAGAACCACATGTAGATAAATTGAATTATGTTTTGTAAAGTTTAATTTAAAAACGTGATTATAATATCACCTTTTTGGATTTCCTAGTCATCATGGTCATTGATACCTATATATTTGTTGGTTTTGCGATGGATATTTAGTTTGTAATCTCTGTGTTTTCGGATCATTTTCCGTATCTTTTGATTTACTAAAGACTATAGTTTAAATCTAAGTGAATAGCGATTTGCATAACTTTACATTCATTCATCATTGAGCCTCTGGTGCTGCAGTCCTTGTCTCAGCTATTAGATAGCCACAAATTATCATAGTTACGATCCAGTAGACCCAGTAAACGCAAAACATTTGTATAGCATTTGTACAATGTTGGACCAACGTCGAAGATAAGACCCTCCTGTGAGAATGGAGGGGCCATGAGCAATGTGCACTCAACAGGAATATTCCGTTTTTATGTTTTAACAATGTGTTTCAGGTTGATGTTTTGTTACTGCTCCCAATAAATGCGTAGATGTGGAAAACAGTTCAATATTTTCCACTAGGCCCCACCGAAACCTAATATTTTTAATGATAAAGAGTGTTCTTTAACCCTTTACCCGCCAAATTATTCAATCTGAATTTTCTCTCACTTGAAGTTGTGTCTCGCTGACGCGATCCACAACTTCAAGTGAGTGAAAATCATTCAGATTTGACAAAATGGAGGTTGACTGTTTTCAAATATTGCCGATTGATTTCACATTTTAGCTTTAGCATGTTCAAAGGGTGGTACATACTGTGCTAATAAAAAACGAAAACCCGAATATATGCGGCACCGGCGGTTAAAGGATTAAATTACAAGAAGAAACAAGTACCGCCAGTACTCAAGGTGAAGACGTTGATATGAGAAGAGGTGGTCGGTTATGATAGTTGAAAGGCGGAGTACTTGAGCGTGTTTTTGATGTTAGAGGAGATTAGTGTGGATGTATGTGTCAACAAGCGTGATGACAAGTAGCATCGCTTTGACGTGGAGCACTTTTGAATCTTCGCAAAGCAATCGTAGCTATCATTTTTGTGGCTTGATTTATGACAGTGGTCTCATATTATAAACAAAATATTATCAAAACGCACGACTCTGATTAAAACATATTTCAAGTTATTTTATCTTTGATTTAATTATTTGCAAGATGTTATTTTGACGTGGAGCACTTTTGAATCTTCGCAAAGCAATCGTAGCTATCATTTTTATGGCTTGATTTATGACAGTGGTCTCATATTATAAACAAAATCTTATCAAAACGCACGACTCTAATTAAAACATGTTTTAAGTTGTTTTATCTTTGATTTTATTATTTGCAAGATGTTACTTTGCTGGGCATCACATTATAGCCTACTGCTGTTACCATCAAAAGAGGATGGCCGAGGGTAACAACAGTTACCCTCATCAGCCCGTCACTGTGTGTGGTTATATTGTGTCATACGTCACTTTAACCCTTTAACCGCCAAATTATTCAATATGAATTTTCACCCACTTGAAGTTGTATCTCGCTGACGCGATCCACAACTTCAAGTGAGTTAAATTATTCAGATTTGACAAATGGAGGTCAACTGTTTTCAAATATTGCTGATTGATGTCACATTTTATCTTTAACATTTTTAAAAGGTGGTACTTAATGTGCTAATAAAAAAAGCAAAACCCGAATATATGCGGCACCGGTGGTTAAAGGGTTAAATAACTATTTTAGTCATGTTTTCTGTATGCCTATCTGCATGAGCTACCGTCACTAATCTCGGATGTTCAGTTCACTGGTGAAGTGCTCACCTGGAGTTAACAGAGGATGAACAGAGCGTTCATGCCTCACAATTATGACAGGCCATGTCATTTCATATGACGTCCACCACATAATACCACATGCTGACCAAATCATTGACTGATGCTGGGCCACCGTATGTGACGTTGGCTCAACAATAATCCAGCATTATTGCACCATCTGGGCTAGCACAGTGTTGTGGCCTGAGTAACGTGTTGTCAGATAAACACCCCAGCAAATAGAAGACGTTGAACCAATGTTTAATGTCGTCCCAGCGTCGTAGACGGTGGGCCAGTATTAAAACAGCATATAAAATATCAGTGATCAGACACGCCTTGATCAGTTGATTGGTGTTTTACTAACGACTTCAAAGTAACAAATCCTTGTATTATTCATGTACTAGGTTTAGACGGATAAGTTCTATAAATGTAGGCCTACCTCGAATATTTTTATCCGAATATTTATTTGATCCGGCTCGGCTTCGCTTGCGCAATGATGATGATGATGTAACAGGACGTTACCAATATAACACAATATATACTGTTATATTGTTACATCATACATAATGATTGTGTGCATGTAGAATATTTTCATTTGAAACCAAATTTATTATATTCCTGCTTCTTAGTTCAATAATAGCTAGATTTCTTAAAAAAAAAAAATGAAAAATGCCAGTTCAGATATGAAGTTTGGTACATCTACTATTCATGTTATTTCACACTTTTAAATATGCGCATCATCATGATCAAGTGTCAAGCCATGTAGTTTAGCTGGAGATTTTTTCACCCCAACACATTTACCTTTGGGAGTCCAGGGTTGATGTAGCTTAGTGAAATATGCTGCACTCAGAAAACGTGTGTTGAAGGTCATATCGGCGTCATGACCACAAACAACTGTAAAAGACCCAAGGTTGGAAACCATTTGTCGAGTATCACGCAGGGACAATATAATGATATATACAATAATATTTCAATATTAATTATCGAAAAAACACAAGAAAACAGAAATTGGGCTAAAAATCGTCACACAATTTTTTTCAATGAAATCAAACCTCGACATACAGTTCTTATTTCGATATAGCAGTGAATGCGCACTCGTGACGACTCTCTCGCTTTAATGGCACATTATGTGGACATATGGATAGAGCACGCCATGATGAAGACATCGTAACAGTTGACGAGGTATTAATACACGTGTTGTACGTGACCATGCCTTTCATGTCATCAAAGTAATATCCCAGACGTTAATCCCATGTTGGTCCAATGTTGGGCCAGCGTCTCAGACGCTGGCCCAACATTAAACCAACATGGGGCTCAAAGATGGCACTGGTAATAAAGTCGACCTTGTCCACACCCCTGTCCGGTACACGTGTCAGACTTATGTCAGATAAGAGGGGTAAAACGCGAGGTATTGACCCGTTGAGGGGTCTATGTTGGGCCAGCGTTGCAGACGCTGGCTCAAAGTTGATCCAACAATGGATCCACGATTCGTGTTTGCTGGGAAGAAACAAGTCTGTGATTGTGCTACATCAGCATTTTCTGACAATAACGCGACAGCAGAAAAGCAAAAGTCGCGATTATGTCCCACTCTTGTCGAATTATTCCAATTAAATGTGTTATAGTGCACAGTACCATAAATTACACGCTCCAGGTATTTGAACTTTTTGGAGCACTGTATAAACGTAGACGCCATAGCCATGATAACCGACATTAGTTGTGAAGAGTAAGCAGTTACACAACAGTGTTTGTTTTTGCACTGCCTTATACAATAAATAACCTTTTTAGAGTGTCCCCGTGTCCTTGACCACGTACTTGTCATAATTATGACGAGATTGCAAGGTGAACACACCCTCTGTCCAGCATGATCTGACAGTGAGCTGATAATGTATGTCATAAAACACTCAACATGGGATTATCCTGTCATATTATCCGATGTACACCCGTCATCCGGGCACGCAACTAAGAATAGGTGAAAATAACACGTCTAAAAGTACATATAACAGTTTAATCCGTCTTGGTAATTATTGTGTTTTCTTACCCATGTCTACTGGAATCAACAATATTATTATCATTTGAACGATAGAATATGTTTGTGAACCCATAAAAAAAAGAAGAGATTCCGCTTCAGCGATATCAATCTTCGATTGGTATCTTCTTGTTATTGACATTTATCATGGTTATCAGTGATCTTCTTCGAAATTCAATTATTACCAACACCCTAGTCGCTGTCTCTGCTGAGTTAGGCTGATCGGGCAAAACGGGTGGTAACCTTGAGAAATACCACTATCTCCATGGGAATACAAAGGAGCTGACCAATATTTACAGATGTTACACCCTGGTTTTACTGGTTGTCATAAATCTATAAAAACGTATGTCAGTGATCACACAGAATAGGTGGCCGGCATTATTATTACCCGCAGCAAAAACAAAACGTTGAACTGATCGTGGTTAAATGTTGGGTCAGCGTCGCTGACGTTTGCTGGAACATATAGGAGCTTTTGACAAGGTTGTCCTAAACTACCCCCTCAAGTTATTGATTGTTAATTCATGATTAGAAACCACAAAAAATAATGTCGTGAAACATTATTTTATTTTTATATAAAGATCAGATGCTATATTATAGAAGCTATCTGTATTACTATTGCAGATTATTAATGTTCACGTTGTTAATTTACCATAGATCAATATGCCTACACAGCTGTTACTTTGCCATAAACCGTAAATCAATGAATGGGGTAAACCCTTATAAATCATAACCATCGAATAATACATGCAATATTGCGCAATAATGCGATTCCTCGGTAGCCGGCCAAGTTCGCAAAAATGCGATTTTCATACTTAAAAAATCGTATTCGACCTTGAAACGACCTTATAATGACTTTGGTGTCATCTTACAACTATGCCACATCAACGCGCTGAGGCTTATAATAGTTATGTGCCAAGTTTTATTATGCTGCGTCTACTTGAAATATTACATCACGATTGTGTACATTATAGTTATCAAGCAAATTATCAGAATATTAACATTAAAGGTTTAATAAAATATTGGATATATCATCATGTATATTGTCCAACATGCACACATGTATATCAAATAGTTTTGACAAAACAAATGTTAACATGTTTACTGAATTATTATAATAAATTAATATGTAGCCTATAATTTTATTTAACAGCGTAATTCTTTGCAACCTTGAGTGATTTTGCTGCTTGTGATCTTTATCAATGAATGCCATATCGCCGCACGTGACTAGTGAATGAAATAGGACTATCTGCTCTACACGTCTTTCAGATTATCAATCGTTTAAGCACTAAAAATGAATTAGGCCAAGCAGAAATATTCAGTGAATGCCCGAATAAATCAATAGTAAATAGAAGACTGGAAATCTAATTGTTGCATAGTACAATGTTGTAAATAATCACATGCGCTAAAACGTTTGTTTTTGTAATATTTAAATCTATATTGACTTTGTGAAATTGTATCGAAATATTTTTATCAAACTTATATCATTCACACGACAAGTGTCACAGTGAATTAGTATAGCCTCTTCTGAGGATATAACACCACTCAAAATTCTAAGAGAAGAAAGGAGAATATTGTTCCCCCCCTCCGGTCCTCCACTGCTGTGTCAACTACCACATACCTGATAATCAATCAGACGTGACGGTAAACCTTGATTTATTACCCGAGAAGGCTTTGTAAAGTCATAGGTCAGTAACTGCTCACTCTATAAGTGAGAAGTTACTACCTTTGGACTTTGACGGCCGTATACTTCTCCTCCAAATCGATGTCACTCACTCACTGTGTGTTCTCTATACTAGTATTACATTGAGCAATGTTACGTAGCCTAGGAAAGTAACGTGGAGTGCACGAAAGTGGTTTTACTATGTTTACGTCGCGACTAAATGAAGCCCGAGGTCAGGATTATGTCCTACTCTTTTCAAAAGCACTGTATATTTCTCACAGCCACGATAACCAGCATCCAGAGTCAAAGTGAATGGTGGTAATATCTGATCCGTAATCATGGTAGTATAGTAATGATTAACAGTTTAAAATCGAGGTTTCCTGTGAAGTTATATCTGTGCTGCTGTGCATAAAACAAATAGTGCATCGCAACATTGCTATACAAAGCCAAAAGGTTGTAACTGCTTACTTTTCAAGTTAATAGTTATGGCCTTCTTGTTTTGCACTGAGTATTGGCGGTACAACCCAGCAAACACGAGGCGTTAGCCCAATGTTGGGTCGACGATGGCCCATCGTCTACGACGCTGGCCCAACGTCAGCCCAATATTGGGCCAACGCCTCGTGTTTGCTGGGAAGTAAGGCGAGACCTGGGAGGTATACACCTTCACGGTGAGACTGTTTCTAGATCCATTCCCAGGAGGATCCATTCCCAGGAGGGTATTTGACCCCCTCCCAGGGCACTGATGTCGACGAGTAATCTTTCTAAATTTTCTACACTTTATATGTGCTGTTATTGTGCAGTAACTTAATCACGTTAAATCTCATAAATCCATGCAATGTCAGTTAATCTCTGCATCGCGGTAGCGAGATACAATAATGTCACACATACAAAGAATATTATCTCACAATAAAGCAAGAATGGCTCAAGTCATTTAAAAATTATTTTATGTAAAGTACACAATAAATGTCATTCTTATGTAGAATGAGATCATGAACAACATAGCAGCTTTATTTTCACTCTTAGTTATGCAACTTTTATTGAAAATGTGCGATGAAATTTGGTATCTAACTCATATTATGTAAGCATGACATTTATGACATTGTTTGCATTACTGTGAAATTATACTATCTGTGCATAAAGAACGTTGATTTAGGTTAGATGATTCAATTGAAAATCACAACTTTTTACTACTTCACGTAAATCACGAGTATTTGTTATTCGTGTTGACTTCCTCGTTTATAAATAGACGAGAATGGAAATAACAGAGCCATTTGACTAAATTATCATTCGATCACACGGAGCATACAGAGGTCATCTTCCCTATAGCAAGGCTAGGCTTCTCGAGGTCGCAGACCGCCGGGCGGTCTGCGACGTCGAGAAGCCTAGCCTTGCTGTGGGGAAGATGACAGACGTGGATGTACACCATTTACAATGAACATACGAACTACGCACTGCGATGAGTATAAGTTGGACTTAGCATAATAATCCTACGTGTCAATTCTCACAGATAATCCCCTGTCACAGTTATAGATTAGGATAACAAATTACGTCAAAGTCACTTGTTCTGTGAGTGTAGTTATCAATAGAGAGAACTTGTTGACACACACACACATGGATTACAATGTATTCATTAGACCATTTAAACTCTAATCACAACTATAATATTTTATTATTATATCAGCATTTTAAATAAATAGTCATGTGACTCATATGTAGGCCTACTTCTAAAAATGGCAAATGTGAAAATCGACATCAGTGAGCCATTTTTAACTTAATATTGAGTTCCATCTTTCAACATTGAATACTTTCTACTCACTTGACGTTGAGCGTCGCGTCAGTGAGGCACAACTCTAAGTATAGTTAAAAAAATAAAATAAATAGCTTAATGCTGTAACTATATGCTGTCTGGAGTTTTCATCCGTTTTGAACCTGAACCGTAATGTCAAGCCACAAGTGGAAAAAACATATTTTACTATTTTGCTAATTTCTTTTATTGTCTACCAGCGTATTGTTTTAAACGATATACAATGCTAGGATTATCATATTCTTAATATCGTACTGAAAGAGTAAATCGGTACTTGTGCGAGAACTAATCTGCACTTTAACATGAAAAGGCAGGCCAGGGATTAGTCAACTTATGACTGCTGAATCTCTCATTATAATCTCCAATAGAAAGAGATTGAAATAGATTAAAATATGTTATTTGTTGTTTAAATCAATGTGTATGTGTGAATATTTAGTATTTGCATACAACATGGTAAAATGAAATGATACAATATTGTACGTCATTGATATTTATTGAACGTCATGTTGAATCAACATGTTTTTATATATTTTTAGATAGAAACACAATATTCCACAGGACTGCTTTTTCAACGTTTTTTCAACCTGAAATTATTTTGAATAATCTAAGAAATGCACGTATTTTTTATTGTATTTATAGGCTTAAAGTTTATATCAGTCAAATTTCATGCTCATGACTGTTGTGATACAATATCCTTCAGTATGTGAGTTTAGTACATGTGTACTACTGACACCGCTCAAAGCAGACAACATGTCACCAAACAGTCAAAAGCGGACGCACGGAAGATAAAATGTGAAAGAACAAATCGGGTACTGACTATTACCTTTCGGCTAAATGAACTGAAAGTACTATCGTACCCCGACAAATAATCGTTTGATTTGAGTCATTATTATCACATTATTATTCGCCGATTGATTTGCCATGATAGTGTATACCAGGTATATTTGTGAACCTTTCATCTCCAATCCCGATTATAATCGTTCCTTACCTTTTTATTCAACACCCTATACCATGTATACATGTTATAAGTGGCTATAGTACATTTTAAATGTGAAACGTGACTTTAATCAGCGAGATGTTTAAATGATCGACCTGAATTTGATCAAATCAGAAAAAAAATCATTCACTTGAAGTTGTTGAACGCGTTGGCGAGACACAATAATAGTCGAAAATAATAATATAACCAGGAAATGACATAAAGTAAGTTTGACAAGTATTTTACCTCTATTACTCACATTAGAGTCGTTCTATTATAAATTCCTATTGTCCGCATACAGGAAAAGCTCACTGTCGCGTGGTATGGTATTCAAGCTATGTAGGTTGCAGTGGGGTAAAATGGAATTATATACCATGCGCGAACAACTGAACAAGCACTTGAGATTTGCATGAACTGCAATTTATGTTACCACATATCCCGCTGTCAAACAAAATTATTGATGCGTTATTCATGTTATTTGAGATCCACACCCACATTTTGGATAAATGTTGGTCACTAATTCCACTGAATAAAGTCACATGTACAGGGTTAACCCTTTCAGCGCGGGGATCGACTTTAGTCGTCAGAATCTGACGTCTGTAGACGTCAGATTCTGACGACTAAAGTCGCTCCCCGAACAGAGTAACATTATTATAACGGTCTTAAACCCATCAAATGAGTATTCAAAACACAGACAATTCGGTATTCTATAAATTACAAGGGTGAACTGCCAAACTAGGACCTGCCAAATCTCGTTTATAATGACGCCTCTGGCATATATCTTCAAGAATAAGGAAATGTGTCATTATTAATAATGATTAAAAAATTATTAGTCAAATAAGATGCAGACATATGTAATTAATTAAGTTCATTTCCGTATGCGACATGATCAACATGAATCAACTTTAGTACATTAGTACATTTAGTTTGCATTGTCCGTTGATTAATACGCAACATTCCGGCTTCAAAACTAATTTATCAACATGATTAACTCAGTATAAAAATACCATATGAGGCTTATCTTGGATAACATGTATGATAGGACACGACGTCGCGGACGGTTTTTAACAAAAACACAAGAGGGTATCATATCGGAATTTCCAGACTGTGAGAGTTCACATAGTTTTTTTTTATCACCTGTGATAAAGACACTTGTAGGATATAAGTAGGAGATTCCCAGTCAGTCATCAGACATTATCTACACTAATTGCATTTTTTCTATGTGGCGTGACCTGCCAGTACACGCGATCCAATGACGACATGTTAGTTCAACATGTTTGATGCTGGACCACCGACTGCAACAACGTTCCAATATTAAGCTAACATTAAGCCAACATAGGTCAGCATCGCGGTGGCACCATAGTCCTGATTTGACATAACAAAATTAAATGGACTATTTGGCTTTAAATAGTGGCTCAGTAGCCTTAATATTAGAAATGTATGTAACTTTTGAATTTAAATGTATATTCAATATAATTATTTAGATATTCATGAATTCAGAGAATTGCAAGCTATGAGTATTGTGGGGAGCCTCCGTGACCGAGAGGTAGCGTGCTCGGCCTCAGACCGCCAGGGCTCGAATTTCGAATCCTGTGTCTGGAGAACAGTGTCATCTCACCATCCTCAGGAGGTTCTCCTGGCCCAGTTTAGCCTATATGTTCACAAAGTCGGCCTAAAGCCCGATTCATTTCATTTCATTTTGCAAGCTATGAGCATCAACAGTAAAGATCGACTTGATCAAGTAACCATGGGGAGAAAGATTAATACAAAACATAATATGCTGGGTTAACGTTATCCCAGCGTTGAATGGACTTGGGTCAAGGCTGACCCACCATGTGTACCTGGAAGGAGTGTCTTCATATCTACAACAGCAAACAGCAGTAACTGATTACTTGTCAGGTCAGTAGTTACTGCTGTTTGCCATTGTACGGCACACGGTGGTCATGTTGGCTCTGGTCAGTCGGTGCCATCAAACACGATGACCACGATGTCTGTCCACAGAAGAAGGTCACTTTGATCTTAAAGTGAATGAGTGAGTGAGCGAGCGAGTGGGAAAAATATGACGATAAGCTGCATTGGAAGTGAGGGGCTTGAAAAACCCCAGCCATCCTCTAAATCCGCTGCTGGGTTCTTTAAAAAAGATCTTTGTAGTGAAACTTGAGACAGTTTAGATAATATAAAACTTGAGACGTTTGTTGGAACCTGACCATGAACATTTCCTCTGCTTGATAACTCGCACGGATGTCATTCTATCAGCATCTAAACATAGAAGTGCCACTGTGTGCGAAATATCACATGTATACACTGCTGAATTACATGGATAACTCTGTCTGTGATAATGTTATCAACTGTTATCACGGGTGTTATTTCATTGGCTGATTATAACTTTATTGATTGGTGTGTGGTGGGATATGAATGAAAGAATGGATGTATCGCGCTGTAGGATATTTTGCACGTACAGCCTAAACTGGTTATTATCACACCCAGTATAACAGCCTAAGCGCAGTCTTGATTACCCCTTTCGTGTGACAACCCAGCAAACACAAAACATTTGTATAACATTTGTACAACGTCGGCCCAACGTCTTCGACGTTGGTCCAACTTTGTACAAATGTTATACAAATGTTTTGTGTTTGCTGGGAAGTGAAAATGAAATCTTGATGATTCAAACAACTTTCCGTTGCAATTCCGAAGACTTTGGCACAAGGAAATGAAATGAAATGAATCGGGCTTTAGGCCACCTTTGTGCACATATAGGCTAAACTGGGCCAGGAGAACCTCCTGAGGATGGTGAGATGATTGAGATGACACTGTCCTCCAGACACAGGATTCGAAATTCGAGCCCTGGCGGTCTGAGGCCGAGCACGCTACCTCTCGGTCACGGAGGCTCCCCACAATACTAACTTTCACACGTGGATGGGGAAGAAACAATTTTGTTTCTTTCAAACCGCCGAGACCGGGAACCGAACCCCGGACTCTGGCGTGAAAGGCAGCGGTGCTAACCACTGCCCTAGGGCCCCCGCCCTTGGCACAAGGATCATCAAGATTGTACTCTCGTTGATACAGACCCTACTTATCGTTAGCTGGACCAGTGAAATGTAAAGAGTCATTGCACCTCCCTGGTGGGCGGGGGCCCTAGGGTAGTGGTTAGCACCGCTGCCTTTCACGCCAGAGTTCGGGGTTCGGTTCCCGGTCTCGGCGGTTTGAAAGGAACAAAAAATGTCATTCTATCAGCATCTAAACCCCATCCACGTGTGAAAGTCAGTATTGTGGGGAGCCTCCGTGACCGAGAGGTAGTGTACTCGGCCTCAGACCGCCAGGGCTCGAATTTCGAATCCTGTGTCTGGAGGACAGTGTCGTCTCAATCATCTCACCATCCTCAGGAGGTTCTCCTGCCCCAGTTTAGCCTATATGTGCACAAAGGTGGCCTGATGCCCGATTTATTTCATGGCATTTCATTTGCCCCTCCCTGGTTGGACATACCCCAGCAAACACAATATACTGAAACCATGTTTTTTTAACGTTATCCCACCAATTTAAATCACTGGGTTGATGGAATCGTCCATACTATCGTGCAATAACTGCTTGTTTTTGAAGTAAGCAGTTAGGCTGCTGTCTCCCCTTCTTTCTCGATTTAATATTACGCAATAACATTGATGTTACTTCTAACCTCCGCATTATTGCAATATATTCGTAAGTGTAGTCGTAAGTAATTGTGATATAGCTCTTGAGAACTATTTTTCATATTTTTATTATAAATCTTACTTTTACTTGATATGGTTTACTTCTACATAATGTTCATTTTTTTACTTACTTTGCTAATGGTTTACGTGCAATCCTCGTGAAGGAATAGGTCGTGTTCATAAACATGTTAAATGGTAAAGTGGCTTTAATGCCCATATGTTAAAATATAGCGTTTTGATCAGTCAGAACTGCATATAGGGCCTACAGAGTATTTTCGTACACATCAGGTTATTTTATGTTCCCGTCATATTTCCACGACAGGAAATACAAGTAAATGATCTTGACGCACTAAACCAAGGTATCATGTCTTGTACCCTTTGTTTCCTAACTATTGAATTTGCTCTACCACCATCTGATCCTCAAGCTATCAACCTAGGTCCCGCGATTCCCACAAAAAAAACGTTGTCAGGAGAATGTCATTACTGGTACTCAACAGATGAGTTGACAACGGGCTATCGGATCACATCCGTACTTCAGGATCACAGACTGTCAGGATCCGCTCCCGTCTTGAGTCTCGGTCCCGAGAGTCATCCATTTTTGCGGGAGTGCTACCAAAGAGGTCGACTACTTCTCCCTGCAAAGGCAAACAGCAGTAACTGCTCACTTGAAAAGTAAGTAGTTACTGCTGTTTGTCTTTGCACTGCAATTTTGAACTTGGAAGTTATCGCACATCTCTCTATGTTACGCGCCACTTGAGGATCGCGACAATCTGGGAATGGCCGCACGCAGTTAGTGGTCGTTCACAAGAACACGTTTGTGACAAACTCCACTTCTGTCCTGCCTGGAACCGCCTGGAGATGTGGGGGGTACACTTGGACCCCTTGGATATGAAAGGGTGTATCTGCCACTTTGTAAAGTGGCAGATACACCCTTTCATATCCAAGGGGACGGGTCTTGTCCCCCACGTGGATCGCGTGTGTGAAAAGAACACTGTCGTGATTAACCCCAAATTGTCAGCTCCGTTAATATTGGCTTCGATCCGGATTCCTCGTGAAAGAGTTAAATAGCGTAATCTTTGTTGTTAGATCCGCACGAGCCTATAACCATGACCTAGTTCCCAGTTGAAATTATTCGCCACAGGCGTCGATGATTTTGTCTCCGCTGTAGAGCCCATAACAAGCCTCACCGCTTAAAATTTATTTTAAGTAGTCCGTATACATGGTATATAATTATATAAAACAAATTACAATTTTGTCAGGGCGGACGCATAGGATGACGAGCAATCCCAGCACGTAATGTCTCCAGTCCCAGCGGAGATATTAGGAAATAATCTTTAGTTGAGTTCATATCGTCAGATCATGGAATGTAGTTATGTTGTAATATATTGGTGATTTAGCATAGTTTATGTTTTGAATTGATCAAATTGTGAATGCAATCCGTCAAATTTTTAACCGCAAAATTCCGAAATAATTAGATCTTGAAAAAATGTCAAAATTACCGCGCTTCTCAGAAAACACTGTTGGCTTAGTGTTGATCCAACGTCTACGACGCCGCCCCTACAATAAAGCAGCATTGTGTCATCGTCTATTGTTTAATCTGTTAATGTGTCAGTAGACATAGTAGATCGTGTAAGCAGGTAAATGGAATGATTGTATTTACAATGCACTTATTTTGTCCGCATTGTCATGCATGTCATGACTGACATCATTCTATATTGAATAATAATATAAAAAAAACCACAGATACTACATACTGACATCATCATGATCATCAGTGTTGTCATCTAGATCTAGGCCTACTGCTCACTTGGGTTTTCCCGCTCAAGTATGCATGGTATGTGAAATAATAAAAAGATATCGGGCGCATGACATAATCATGATAATCTCCGCTTCTTTTATTATGTTTATGGGAGAATGATAGCCGTCTATGAATCAAGCAAACCAAAAGGAAGTGAACACTAGAACTCCGGAGACCATAACTAGATACAAGTGAAGATTAGTTTGGGAATAAATTAAATTCAACCAAGATTGGCAGCATTAAATTTTATCAGATTTATATAAAAAGAATGCGGTGGCTAACGTGTGTAAAATATGGATTTTCATGTGGAAAATCCCCAGAGAATTCCTGAGCCACTCGACGAGCCACAGACAAAAAAAGTCAATCACTTCTCCAGACTTTGTCCTGTGACGCAAAAATAGTGCGTGCGCAGTAATCCAGATTTGGAGTGGGGAATCAGACACTGCCCCAGCAAACACGTTACATTTACCCAATGCTGTGGCAATGTTGGTCCAGCGTCGTAGACGGTGGGCCAGCATTGCCACAGCATTGGGTAAATGTATCGTGTTTCCTGGGACACAATTAATAAACTGGATTAGCTCTTTGAACGCGGGATAAGTTTAATTAATTAAAGTTATAAATACATGTTAATGCAGAGGAAGTTATAGATAACGTCATGTACATTATCTTCATGTACATTAGAGTTATCCCTTGATACAATTAGGATTATCCCTTGGTACAATGTCTCATGGGAATCCCTTTGAAATATTATGTGATCGTAATTCCGATTCGTTCAGGTAATCCTCGTCATGTCCGAGCGTGTTTGTCATTGTTTATAAAACTGCTAATCTCAGACAACAAAGTGAGGAAACATCAGTTCATTATCATGCCATGTACTGTACATGTACATGTACTACCCATGTACATGTACATGTACAGTGTCATGGAGCGGATAAGGACGAGCATCGCATGACCCTCTTTTCCATAGACAGTCACTAAATTATCTGTCCGATTGCAGTCTCACCCTCTTAGTGACGCAGAAAATGATATAGTCCGTTGAAATAAGGAACTCCTTTAACTGTCCAAACTTTGGATAACTACACTTGGAGATTTTTTTTAGTTGTGTGATTTTGATTGACCGCAATTCCCACCTCGCAGTCAATCAATATTCGTTCAAATTCTTAAATATGTAAAGGGTTAAATCGACACTCTTACCGTTTTGAGTTATTATTTAGCAAATCTAACGCTGACATAGTGACTAAAGGGTCTCATGGACAGCCGCGCCGGTTTGTTCTTCGACCTATTGTTGTGTACGTAAGCGCACCTATATCAGGAGAATCGCCCTTTCTCCACCATATCTATTGTTGTCAGTCTCTCCTCGTCTCCGAAAAGGACCACCGTCTTCCACAGTGGCCCAGCGTCAGGCCAACGTGCAAAATGTCTCAGCTATCGTCTTCCACTGGCTATACCAGTGCCTGCAGCCATATTCAGGCCACCGTTATTAAATTATTCGCTTCTGGCGAATTCGCGTATAGCCTACGCATCTTCAACCATCAAAAATGTGTGTGCAGCTGCGCTTTCCTCGTGGGTCTAACCTTGGCTTGACAAGATGTCATTACGGAGCCACAGTGTTATCAGGTTATAGTAACAATAACACATTCCTTGTATTGAGAATGGTGCTCTCTACTCCTCATATCTCATTAATCTACCGGTCCAAGTACAGATTTAATGGTTAACACTAACGCCTGTCACGCCGGATTCCGGGGGTCAATCAATCAATCAATCAATCAATCAATCAATCAATCAATCAATCAATCAATCAATCAATCAATCAATCAATCAATCAATCAATCAATCAATCAATCAATCAATCAATCAAACCAGCAAGCAATCAGGCAAGCAAACGATCGAGCAATCAATCAATCAAGCAATAAATCTGATTTATATAAGGCATACTTTCTCAGAGAATCGAGCTCGATACCCAGACCGTAGCTCTAGCAATGCTATCATACATCGCTTGATGTAAGAGGGTCAAAGTTTTAAGACCTAAAATTATGTGCCGATCTGTTGACCAATATCAGGGTACAGACTACTACTTTATCATGTTTAATATTGGCTTGGCCTTACCGGTAGGCGGCGCGCCGGGCGGCGTTTTGACGACTCAATACATGCTCCCGTTCGTCACGTGACCAGTGTGTGAGGCGAGAGCGGCCAGAGATTGCCTCTTATGTGTGACCAGCAACGCGTGACGGTATATAGCGCAGGGGATCACCACGAGACTGTCACAGGGAGCTGGTGTCTGGCGTGACCACAGTCACAGGGATTTATCTGGTGACAGTTAGAGATGACACGTTGTGACACTCACCCATCCTCCTGTTATATTCACCTGTATAGGTTATCGTGATCATATGTCATTAGTGTGTGGTGTTATCAGGTTGTCATCACCGGCCTCTCCACTGTGTGACTGTCACCACGGATTGTTAGTTCACCGCTGTGTATTGTACGCAGACAGAACTGGATATTATTCATTCTAGTCGTGTCCGTGGATCCACTCTGACTCTTCTGTGTACAGTCACGTCATCATGATGTGTACACAGCAGTACCAGACAGATATGTACACCTCCACGACGACCATACGTCTGCAGACTGGCATACAGCTACCCCAGGCTGGCAGAAAAATGGCATACTCCAAAGTCAGACTATCTGATTCCACGGATACGCATCCCACCGGTACGGATACGCATCCCACTGGTACGCACATCACTGGTACGCACAAAACCAGTACTCACCGCCGCGTACAACTGTCTGACACTGCCATGGAACTTACAGACACTAACATACAGCTGACAGCGTCCACAGACAGGCGGACGAATACACCAGACAGCAAGATGAGAACATCAGACTCCGGCATACAAATGTCAGACTCTGAGGCTCATCTCTCAGACTCTGAGGCTCACATGGCTGAGCCAGGTAGCCCTTTAGCTGAGCATCCTGAGAAAGCATTTCAGGTAAGGTTGTTGTTTTCGAGAAAAAACAAACAATTTTTTTATCAAGATGGCTAAAAATCTATGTTATTAGTCAAAATGTATCTTCTCCTTGATATTACCCCTTGTAATATTTACCATTGTCATTTTCATCCACTACAAGCCGCGAATTGCTGTCGCAATTCTCGACTTGTAGTGGGTAAAAATGATTTGATGTGGGTGATAAATTAAATAAAATTACTATGTATTTGTGGAACAATTTCATCGAAATATGCCTTCTAAAAATCTTAGCTGTGAAAAAATAAAGTATGTTTTCAATGGTGTAAAATGATGCTTTAATGCATCGTGGGGGCTTAAAGGGTCAATTGACAATGAGTCTGGATAGAGAGATTCCTTGATATTAACATTATTGATTTTCACTTAGACATACAACATTTGTTGTGTTATACGCCGATACTGGCCATCTTTAAACAATCCGCTTTTAAGCGCTATACACAGTTTAACATCAAGAAATCTATAGGGATTTGAACACGTTTAAGCTTGTGAGATGACGTGATAATGATTATTGATCTAGTCAGGTGTTGGAAAGATCCAGTGTTGGGATGGTCAACAGTAGTGTTGTACTGATGCTCGATTATAATAAATAATCTGTTGTCTAGAGTCCTCTAATAATGTGATTATCGATCAGACGTCGCAGTAAGCAATAATGTCGATCTCTTATTCGGAACTTGGACTGGACAGACTTACAGAAAAACGAAACAAATTGTTCAAAATTTAAATGATAAGTTCCTGTCAGTGATTGTTTAATTCTAGCAGATAACAAACACGTAATCATGGTGATGGACAAGCCTTTAGCATGTTTAAACACATCAGAGCCAAGATTATTTTTGTCATTGAACTATCCGTAATTGGAATTCACTCAACCTGATAATGAAATAGGAGGTGCTCCTGAAGTACCAAAACGAGAGAACAAAATAAGTACATATCGAGTTAATCAAAAATTAAATAACCATGGTAACCGCTTGCTTCAATCCATGCTGCTTACATGGCACACCTTTTCACATTACAATCAACACCAAAGGCAATAATTGTGCTAAACTGTGCCATGGCGAGGAAGAGCTTTAATTATTAAACACACAGACACCTCACCTGTGCCCATTAAGACAATTTTAATGACGAACTAAAGTTGTATGCACTACAAAAGAATGGCAAGAATTAGACAAAATGTTGTTCTAGTTTAAATACTGAAACGAAACTTCAGAACAGCTGAATACTACATACCTGTATACCTCAATGTGACAGTGCATCATTTTAAAATACAAACCGTACAATAGTTTTTAACCCTGCGAATTGTGTCGGACTATTTTTCATTCATTTGAAACAATTAGAGTTCAATTTATTTTGTCTGACGTTTGTTTGAAAACGTATAATTATACACGGTTCCGGCAACATATAGGGGAACACAAACTCACAAGCTGCCTTCATGTGGCCAGAACAGCTCGCACTCTGTCACCTGCCGTACTTCACAAATTAGGACCTGGTAACTTGCAATTCGCTGATTGATCACATTTAATTAGCCGTCCAGACCTCGTCTTGCGTGCTGCAAACCCAGACGCAGGACAAATGCCGGGTCAGTGACGGCCGAATGCAGCATACTCCGGCCCAGCATTTGGGTGAACTTGTCGTGGTGCCGAAGTTTCATGGCCAGCGTGGTTCACAAATCAAGCGCTGCATGATAAATTAATTGTAGTGATTTGTACACTGCCGTGCAAAGGCAAACAACAGTAACTGCTTACATTATAATTAACAAGTTACTGCTGTTTGCCATTTCATTGCAGTATAATGGTGACCCACCACGAGTTATGCGGCTATATAACGACAGTAAATGTCCGAAACGAAGCTTTCTTATTCCCACAGTGAGCAGCTTCCCCGAGCAAGACTATGGAATTATTTCCCCATACCAGTCTTTCTTCAGGTAAAATGCCGTAGGCGGGAATGCCATAATCATGGTTAAAATTGCTTTTTGGTAACAGGTAACCTGGTAACGTGGTAAATGTTACGATGCCCATGATAAATTATAATAATATGCACAGTATTTAGAACTACTATTTTTACCAGTACATGCATACTGCTCTGCAAAACCCGAATGCAGTAGCTTCCTAATTAAACTTGGGCAGTTAGTGCCTTTTGGTTTTGCGCGGCAGTCATGATCTGTAATTTATGTAAAACAAGACTGATTTGGCGTGTCTGGAATGTAAATTTGTATTCACGCCATTCGCGCGCCATTGCTTGCCGTAGATGAAAATTGTTATCTGCAATGTACTTCCCAAGGTGTTTGACCTTTGCGCAGCACCTCGCCTATACTATGTATTCAATTAATCAGTTGACAGGTTGGGCTCTGTAATTTTCCTGACCGTATGTCGATAAAGATGGTAGTAAACGTTGCTGTTGGACCGTATAATAACACGGTTTACTTATCCCACTTGTCTAATAGAATCACTCAAATCAACTGTAATTTATTCATTCTCCTGGCTGCTCTTTACGAATACATCAATCAAAATTTGCAAATGATTTGTTGTTATTGCTAATGTACATCTGTAAAAACGTGTACGCTGAAATGCCAATAGCAGTAAGAGTGCTTACTTTTTAAGTAAACAGTTACCTTCGTTTGTCTTCGCTTGGTATTATATAAATGCGAAAACTCATATACAAGTTATGATCAAAGACGCCCAAATATTCACAATCACAATGTATTATATACGCATCTGAATTGTCTTTAAAAATGATGTGAAATGCTAAATGTCACCATTTTGGACCAACATAATATTAATGCTGACAAATTCTAAATACCTGAATGGCTTTATTACTAAGAACGATTTTGATGACATTCAGATAACCAACTCAAACGGATGACTTCTATAAGATCCAAGTGACATTGTATCAAAGGCGGACATCTGTCAGAATCAAATTACTAAATTCAACTGCTGATTTATGTCAAAGTCAAATTCGCCCATAACACAACCAACAGGCACGTACTGCTATTTTCCTATGAATTCGAGTATCATCACGGTCTTCACGGACGGGACGACCATAGTCATGATAATTAGGATGATTATTATCATGATTAATTGTACAATATCTACATGTATTCATTAAACCGAACTGTCATCTGGATAAATATTAATCTTACATTTTCAAAATATCGTTGGTTTTAATCTGTTAATCCAGCAAAAATCACCGTTAAACATCGTTAAAGTGGTTAAAGTGGCCTTGGCATAAGCAGACAAGACCTACCATCTCTGACATCAAGACTCTCCTGATTTATTATATAAATGGGCACCTTCTGATTATCATAGAACGCAGGATATAACAAACGACAGTACATGATTATTAAATTAGCTATACAAAGCCATACTTGATTTATTCTATAAACATTTCGTGATAATGCATATGAATGCCGGAAATGAAGAAATGATTATTGTTATTTGCCTAAGCCTCAACTAGTAGGTATGAAAAAGGCGTATTTATCACTTTAAGAACTGGTAGATAAATTTATTTTATATCTATGTCACATAGGATATACGAATGTATGTATACTAGTAAACTATATATTGAGTAACTCCGAACTATTTCCGAATAATCTGATGATGGTAGCAATGGCTGTCAACTTAAACAGTGGTTGTTACCATACATGCCTTATTTAGCCCTGTATTCATGGTATTGTGACACTCGTAATTTATTGCTGTGTGTAGTTGAATCTAACCGGAAGCAAGCCGATCGGCTTCCGGTTATATGTTAGAATTATTACTGACACAAAGTGTAGGCGCTAAAGACAAATGCCATAATAATTACCTATAATTGCTGTGACTAGCAGAATATTTGAAGAAGCCCCGTACCCAGGGATTACCCTGTATCAAAGATTATATCTGTAGACAATAATTAGATGTAATGATATAGCTGTCTGCTATATTATTAGAGGGGACATTGTACTAGATCAGAAGATCATAACCTCGCTATCTTGATCTTGGCACGTCTACCTCCGTAATGAAGAACGATATATCATGTTATGTCCGTCTCTGTCCTATTATGACTAACAAGTACTTGTGTTAAGTGGGACTTGTTATTCTGATTAATCAGCATGGATAGAGCGCTCCTCGCCAGAAAGGCAGATCTCCTGAAAAGTCATCAGTTCTAAACCTTAAAAACGAGTTTTGTACTGAATCTGTATCCGGGAAGAACACAAATGTTTTGGAAAAATGGAGGACTATAATATATGGTGTCAGTGTAAAGCTGTGATCAAAATGATTGGTATAGTTAAGTGTTTAATATTGAATAAATCGACGTAAATGAACCATTCGCGTATTTGTACCACACCTTACAATCCCGTTTTTAAAGGCAGAATATGTATACTTCATTTCGCTTTAACATGTTTAAATACAAAGTATAAAATTACTATGTCAATGTGTTCATCATACTAGTCTTGAAATATAAATCCGTTTTGCACATCAATATGCACATGATTACGTGTTAACATGATTGTAATGTCAATTAGTCGTATTGATTGCCAAATGCAAAACATGCGTGACTCTAACGCCTCACAAATATATCCTCCGGTCTAACTTCATGTACAGATGTATAACAGGCCCTGGGACAAATACACGGTGCAAAGCCAAAATGCAGTAACTGCTTGCCGAGTTACTGGTTTCTGGCTTTTCAGCAATGCTGCCCGGTTCAACCTTAATGCCACTGGCGGTTAGAGGTGTGTTATTTCAAAGCCTCCGCCATGTCACCAGACACGACAAGGTCACTTTAACATGTTTAACAGTTGGTCATTTCAACCAGAGTTAAAGACGACGGATTACGTGTGATAAGATTATTCGCCCACCTGAATCATACTCTGATTGTGTCGGCAAAACGAGCGAGGGGCAGACGGAGGACAAGGTTAGACTTTCCCAGCTAACACGGGGCATTCACCCGATGCTGTTTCAATGTTGGGCCCGCGTCGAAGACGGTGAGCCAACATTGAAACTGCATCGGGTGAATGCCCCGTGTTTACTGGGTAAGTAAGCTTTGAAATATATAGCGGATTTTTGAACCCTCTTCCCGCTATAGGCACGTATTCATAGACATTTTCAAGCGAGATCCCACTGTATTTGATAAAGTTCAAATGAATGGTAGATGCTGAGTTAATCAGTTAATCAACATTAAATTTGGGGTATGTGCATTTTTCATTAACAAAAGTATTTTTCGTCATTTGAAGCAGGAGAAGGGTTAATTTTTTGTTGCCCAAGGCTGCTTTTATAGTTATCACCTTTTAAACATTCAAAGCCAAGGCTTGCTGACGACGTTTTCAATAGCAGCGGTGTTTATAAACGAGCTTTTCACAGTATCATCAAGAATTTATTAACCATTCTTGGTATCATCAATGATCCACAACGTATAAGATTTGCTCATCCCAAAAAACGCCACAAATGTGTAAATTATACCAGGTATGTGTATTAAATCGATAGTATTTTACTTGTTATGACAGTGTTTTCTGGAATACCTCACTATTATGGAAGTGCTTAGCCCTGAAAACAAGACTATTCCGCGGCCCGAGCAGAGCAGCGGAATAGTCATGTTTTCAGGGCTAGGAAGTGCTACATATTGCTTCCGCGATGCTGCCGCCTAAAGTGTGTGCATATGTCGTTCTCTGATATTGCAAATACGGAGCTTTTTCAAATCTAAATTATAAAATAAAACAAGATGCCTATCTAGAATATCTAGATATCATGCTCAGATATTGCAACGGCATAATATAAAAGTAGACGTTAGCTTTTTTTACCAGGGTGTTGGTGATTAGGCCTTTGGCCCTAAAGTCTTATATTTATGACTTTTCTCCCGTGTTGACATGTGAGGTACATAACGACGATCCGCGGTTGGCTGGTCACTATAAATGTGCGATCATAAATTAACCCTTTATGTTTTAGTGCACTCAAGCCTTTCGCTCTAGTTATTTCTTAGACACATTATAATAATATTTATTTCTTTAGAAATGCATGTTAATGTGCTGAATTTATCTTCCTGTTTTCTTCAAATTTTCATTCAAGTGTGAGATGCAAATTGCTGGCGCAATTCACATCCCACACTTGAATGAAGTCTCCCAACTTGATAAATACCCCAGTTGAATCTCAAGTAACCTGGCTTTGACGGATAGTAAGATTAATGTTCTTTTGAATTCTTAATTGTATCGAAAATGACTTTAAAATTAATGTTTACATGGTATATATAATTATGCGAAATCTGTAATTTGCATTTGCTATATTACGAGTCTATACGACAGACAGAAGGACACCGTCTTGTCATGCAGAGGCAGATAGATGTAACTTCTCACATGGACAAGTAAGCACATACTGCTGTTTGCCTTTGCTCTGCAGCGTTGTCAAATCCAGTATTAAATGACCGTCTGGACTCCCGTAATTACCATGTGAATCCTCGCCGCCATGTGAATCCCGTACCACGTGAACCCCGCCATGTGAAAGCACGGATCACCAAGATACCAGATCCATGTGTATACCAAAAGATCCACACGCCGCCCACTCTGCAGTGTAAAGACAAACAGCATTAACTGCTTACTTTTCAAGTACTCAGTTAATACTGTTGTTTGTCTTGACCCATTCCCAAGAAATTCTATATCCTTCCTCGCTCCGCCCCCAAGACTTGTTCCACGAAATCCATTTGCATGAGAGTTGAAAAATGTTGTGGAATTCATAAGATGCTTCTTTGGCATTAGATCGACGTTGTAGACGCTGGTCCAGCGTCAAATCAACATCTTATTTTAGATAGAACCCCTTCCGTTTCCAGAGATGACACTCCCATGTTGCTATGAGGGACCTGGGAGTCACTGTTGCCAAGAGAGCTTATCCTTGAATCGTATATCGTCGCCTCGGAGCTAAAGGATCCTATCTGCCACTCTGACGAGTGTCAGATAGGATCCTTTAGCTCCGAGGCGACGATATGATGTTACTGTAAGGGAGGGTATATCAACAGGACACTGCCTTCCTATGTTTGTCTGGATTGTGCCACACCATTATCCAGTCAATGACCCGACAAACAAGAAGTGGGGTAGCTCGGTCTATTGTCACGATGTACATTGTGGTGTAAGGTGCACCAAGAAGACCCAGTTGGCAGATCTGTTTGGCTTGGGGACACTCTGGGGCCCACCGACGTTCACGAACAATGACATTGATTGTTGTGCAAGACGCCTCCGGTTCAAATTAAATTGGAAATGATAATGTGCCCATTTATCTGACTATAACAAATGGTTCGGAGGTGGTTGTTCAGTTATCAATTATTTTTGAAAACAGTCAATGAAAACGATATGGCGAAGACTAACTAGCACCCAATGAACATCCATACACAATAATGCACAGAACTTATCTTACGCAATTTTCAACAACTTCAATCGGGAGCAATGTCATAATTTCAATAAAAGTTGCATAGCATGTATCAAAAATGGAAAGAATGTCTTCCATTCAGCTCATCTTTTAGTCAATATTACAATACGTGAAGCCGTTTGAAAGTAATTTACACACTTAACCGTCCTTTTATGGAGCTGTGAAACTTAATTTAGTGTTTATTCAACCATTTCAATCCGACCAAATACATGTCATCTGTGAATCTTTGGTCGATGACAAAAATAGGTGCAGTAGTGATAATAATTGTGTCATATGCATCACCGGCCTTTAACAAACTGATCTCGCACCTGCAGTTGTGGTCATGGTTGTACTTTGGGCCAATTATCATTGATCAGTTTCGCCTAGATACCAGGTCAGTGATTTGTTGATATCGACCAATCACGGGCCTCATATCTAGTTCGAACTGGGATGATGGCCACCAGTTCATCTGTCGTATTCGTGTCAAGATTAGATGTTCAGAAGTTACCTTTGCGTTGTTACTTCTTCAATTTGGACATCGTACACATGGATACCCAGCAAACACAAAAAAACATTTGTAACATTTGTACAATGTCGGCCCAGCGTCTTCGACGTTGGTCCAACATTGTACAAATGGTATACAAATGTTTTGTGTTTGCTGGGTAGGGCCCTTCGTTTCACTTGGTATTTTGCATTAAGTGACTGGCCGTCTTTTATAGATACCCGACCTGCACGATTGTCATCCATCTATTCTGGGTGACCTTCACTCTGTGTGTCACGTGTCTGTCCCACAATCCTGCTGGGCAGTTTGCGCCGCCTACCTAACTCAGAAGTCACCGTGTACCTAGGCGCGGTGGCCGCATTTGTTCAGAGGTGGTCAAGTGTGGTGAACAGTCTGTTCATGGTGTTGGCACAGGGAGCTGTTCATTGTGTGTTCATGCAGTCCCCGACAAGGGGCAAACAATCAGACAGAGCCTCGTCCTCAAACCTCAGCCTCGTTGTGAGATCAGAAATTTCAAAGAAAATGACTCATTGTTGACCCTAGTGGCACCAAGCAATATTTTGTTTTGCGAAACTCAAACATGTATTTAGATGTTGACGTGAAAAAGTCAGCCTACATATTTACAATATTCATGGTATTTACCTTTGTTTTAGGGTAATTTTTAATTCAACTCAAAGTATATATAGGGCAACATAATTTCGTTGATTTATCAATCCCGCCACCAGGCTAGGAGGTACTTTATTTTGAACAGAAGACACTTGCAAATAATGACATCGCCTGCTCTGTATTTCAAAGTTAAACAACAGTAAACTGGTAACTGGTTACTTTTCAAGTGAACAGCTACTGCAGTTTGGCTTTACAGGACAGCGTTCTCAGTTTATTGCATAAAGTCCTCGCAATTTAATTTATTTGTTGCCATTGTTATACAATCTTTATTGTTATTACCTGGTATCACGTAATGTTCTAAAAAAACATGTATTTATTGTCCTCGTGACTTTTACTTTTGATTGTCTGCATCTACAACAAACAATTATTTCACAGTGAAACTAGATAACATCATGTTTTTTATGTGGGCTATTTAGAAGAGTAAAGTCAGAGTTTGTACATTGAGGTGAATCATTCACCAGTCGTCACCTCTTAATGTCGTATATGTTACTGTACGAAGTTGTAGATACGACCATTGAATACCAAGTTGGCATTCTGAACGCTTCCAAACTGTTGCCCAACATCTCTTGTTGGCCCGGAAATAACATCGGGTGCAACAACTCGAAAATCTATCTACTTTTTCCAGGAACTGGCGGATTCCTTAAAAAGCCGTCCCCTTGATGAGTGCACACAGCAGAGTGTCGGGAGAGTGATCTTGTATAATATTGTATGATTATACTCTGTCACCCGGGGCTTCAGACACGTTTTCCACACGAATGTTAACGGACATTGCCCTGGCCAGATACACAAGTAAACTGTGCTCTTCCTCTCACGTTTTGATCTGTGGACAGAGGCCCTCCCCATGACGTCTGCTCTGTCATACAGAGACAAACAACAGTAACTGCTTACTTGAACAGTAACCAGATACTGCTGTTTACTAAGGCAGTGCTAACATGTCACCATCTATCCCAGCAGACATAAGACATTGACTCAAAGTGGGTTTAACGTTGGTCCAAAGTCGTGAACTTTAGACCAACATTAAGCCAACATTAAGTCAACGTCTTGTGCCTGATGGGATGCCTTACTCCTCAGGGTTTGACCCTATGTTGTTGTGTTTGTTGGGCCAGCGTCACAAACGTTAGCATCACAATGAATCAGACTGCGTCAACGTCTTTAGTTTTATCGGTGACACACCAGAAAAGTCGCTATAGTGCTGAGTCAAGGCTAGATTCGCTGATCCGACATTAAACATGTTAAACTGCAATATTCTTTGCAATTTATATAACACAGTATGAAGTAATAAACATGATAAAGGACATTGTCATACTGCAGACATGCAATTAACTCATTTTTGTTTTCAAAACTGTGGCCTATCATTATACCCAGTCTCCAACTTTGTAACGGTTCTTCCCCATCTTGGTGTTATCTAGACGTTTTCATTTGGGTGCTTTATATCGTCGCCTCGGAGCTAAAGGATCCTATCTGACACTCGTCAGAGTGTCAGATAGGATCCTTTAGCTCCGAGGCGACGATATACTGAACCAGCTATAGCAATACATCTTGCAACTTAGCATGCTTAGAGCATGGTGTTTCCCATTATTCTAATTATTTTAATGGTTCCAGTAGGACATGATGTAGAGTGCGGTTGGCTGTCTGGCTCTTCATCTGTCTCAAGTACAGTGTGGCTGATACAGGAAATTGGAAAATATATGTGGTGATATATGTGGTGAATAAAAGTAAAAACGCCTAAGGACGAAATCGACTCATTTGAATTTTAATAGTTATGTGGTTGTGGTTAAATGTTCTGCGATAACTTATTTTAAGCTATTGACTGTTAATCATACTTATTAATATCCATTTTATTTAGCTATTTCAATATCTTTTTTGTCGCAAAAAAATTATTGTGTATACAATGTCACGTGCAAAATAATTGGTATGTCTTTCAAATTTTAGTAAAAAGTCTGTGCAATAACAAAATGTAAACGTATTTGATTAAACATGTAGCCTGTTAACCCGTTGAACACGAGATTATTATGCTACTGCTCTGTTTCTGCAACGAGATTATTTTATGACGTCATAGTTATCTCATGCAATCAGACCTGGAGATCTCCGGGTTTCGTATCAGAATGGACTCCCTAAATCACGGAGATCTCCTGGGCTCGTCACAAACGGGTTAACATTCCACTTCGTTTCAACAGGGTTAATATTTCAAAATCTTTCGAGAGTAACTATGCTTTTAAAAAAAAAAGTCAAACGTGTAAAATCGTCAGCCGTCTTCTCGCATTATTATAGATGAAAGTGTCTCATCCATCAGTCAGGCAGTCAACCAGCAAATAAAAGTAGCGATTTCAACGTCTATTCAATGCTGTGCCAACGGCACAGCATTGAATAGCCGTCGGAATTGCGGCTTTATTTGCCTTGAAGGCTCTGACGTCTTGTCTCTCTATGTGTACGTGTGAATAAACGAGAGGGAGTGAGCTGTAGACTGAGTGAAGTGAGGCATCGGAAACCCCAATTTGCCTCGACAGTGCACACAGACAAATTAAACAGTTTGGTGGCGGGAGTGGAAATATTTAGAGTTAAGGTATCAGAATAGTCACATTCACATAGCGCTAGACAAACCCGAGGAACCAACACACGAAAAGTTATATACATTATTAAGCCTATATAAAAATAACCTTCATTTGAAAAAAAGTAGCCCTATAGCAAAGTCCTCACTTCTGGCTCCCTCTTTATTGCCACAAAGTACAAAAACTCACTCACTCACTCACTCACTCACTCACTCACTCACTCACTCACTCACTCACTCACTCACTCACTCACTCACTCACTCACTCACTCACTCACTCACTCACTCACTCACTCACTCACTCACTCACTCACTCACTCACTCACTCACTCACTCACTCACTCACTCACTCACTCACTCACTCACTCACTCACTCACTCACTCACTCACTCACCCACCCACCCACCCACCCACTCACTCACTCACTCACTCACTCACTCACTCACTCACTCAGCACAGTAACCTTCTTCGGTGGACACATGGTGGACAGACATCGTGGTCATCGTGTTTGATGGCACTGACCAACCAACATGGCCACAGTGAGCGTACAATAACAAACAGCAGTAACATCTTACCTGACAAGTAAGCAGTTACTGCCGTTGTATGACAGTCAGGTGTAAGGACACTCCTCCCAGGTACACATGGCGGGTCATCGTAGACCCAAGTTCATACGACGCTTGGCCAACGTTAACCCAGCATAGTATATTTTGTATTAATCATTCTCCCCATGATTACTTCATCAAGTCAATCTTTACTGTTTGCGCTCATAGCTTGCGATTCCCTGAATAATTCATGAATATCCAAATCATTATATGGAATATAGATTTACATTCAAAAGGTAATTTAATACATGTCTTATATTAAGGCTACTCAGCCACTATTTGGTACCAAATTGTCATTTGTGTCTGTCAAATCAGGACTGTCATCGCGATGTTGACCTATGTTGGCTTAAAGAACGGTGTTGCAGACGGTGGTCCAGCATTAAACCAACATGTGGTCGATGAATCGTGGGTACTAGCAAGTCACGCCATATTGAAAAAATGCACTTAGTGTAGATATTGTCTGATGACAGACTGGGAATCTCCTACTTATATCCTACAAGTGTCTTTATCACAGGTGATAAAATAGAAATGTGAACTTCACAGTCTGGAAATTCTGATAAGATACTCACTTGTGTTTTTTTCAAAACCCGTGCCTTTCCGCGACGTCGTGTCGTAATATACATGTTGTACAAGATAAATCTTATATGGTATTATTACATGTTTATCATGTTTGGAAATTAGTTTCCAATGAAGAATGTTGCCCATAGATAAACCGAAGATACATTCTAATGTGAGGAAGTTGTTTCATGTTGATCATGTAGCATACGGAAATGAACCTAATTAATTACATATTTCTGCATTTGACCACTAATTATTAATCAATTATTAATTACACATTTCCCAGTTCTCGAAGATATAGGACAGAGGCGCCATTATAAATGAGAGTTGGCAGGTCGTAGTTTGGCAGTTCATCCCAGCAATTTATAGAATACCAAATTGTCTCTGTTTTCACAATGATTAATGGGAATATGTCCGCCTTGAAATTAAGAAATATGCTATTACTCACCACCTTTGTATATCTGGTGCTTCCTGCCGAGTTAGGCCAAGAGTTAAATGCCAAGTTGATTCGAATTTTCACCCATTTTAAGCTGTGCAGAGCTCACATGCTCCACAAATTAAAGTGGGTTATATTATTGGGATTGTGGGTTATATTATTGCTTTACAAAGCCAAAAAGTGACTGCCTCCTTGAAAAGTAAGCAGTTACTGCATTTTGGCTTTGTACACCAGAATATTTACTGTTTCAAGCATGGGACACCATTGCACATTATATTTACGATTGTTTTAAGAAATTGTTATGAAACGCGGACACTTACATTTCCCCATGCATCGATATCAATATATCATACCATTGATAATAGCAAAATAGTTTACATAGCATGATTGAACAGGTCTCTCACGAAACGTTTTCATAATGTTGAGCCAATCTCTGAAACTTTCCCTGGCGTTGCGTGAATTAATTCACCTGCCCACGTCATATTACATAGCGGCATTCCACAAAATGATAACCATGATAACGTTAATCTATTCATTGATAGCCTGGGTTTATCCACACTTCACAGCGATTATACCCAGCCAACACGAGACATCCACCCAGTGGTAGACCAATGTTGGGCGAGCGTCGTAGACGGTGGACCAATATTGGATGTCTATGTTTATGTCTATGTTTGCTGGGTAGAAGTGTTTTGAGACGGCACGACTCGACAATGAAAGAACACTCAACATTTGTAAAATAGTACGTTGCTGAGAAAACTATGATAAGATTACGACATTTTTCTGAATCCCACTGATAGGTCGAATTAGCTTATAACTTTAGTATTAAATGGTCGTATCTGCCACTTTTTAAAGTGTCAGATACCACCTGTCAATACCAGGGTGACACAACAGGTTCTAAAGTACCCAGTACAAGTGCATTGTGACCTGATGAGACTTAAATAATTCCCACGTGAGATACTCAATGATAATATGTTAATAAAGATTACTCATTCTTATACAGTTATATGCAATCAGCCCTTATTTGGCAATCAATCCTTCCTATCATAATACATTCACTTTCCTTTTTCAAACTTGCATTATTCAAGCAAGCACAAAACATTTGTATAACAATTATACAACGTCGGCCTAACGTCTTCGACGTTGGTCCAACATTGTATAAATGTTATACAAATGTTTTCTGTTTGTTGGGATGTCGGTAACACATTGCAACGAAACCAAATATTTTAATCTCGGTTAGCACCACCACTTGTGATCAAAGTAATTCATTTTATGCTAAGGTGATAACTATAATTTTCTTCACAACATTTTGAGCTGTGATATTTACATAATCATGATAATAGACAAACAAATATATATTCTACTTTCTCGTCATACATGAATGACTGCAATGAGTGCCCGCAGGAAAAACAACACTTTTTTGTCCACAATTTTCAGTCCGTTGATATTTTCGTGTGGTATGGTTTTGACGTGGCTTTTATTGCTGGAATAGTTCGATAAGAAGTATGTGAGCAAGCAAGGTCCTGCAACCCCATCAGAGAGTCTGCCAATACAGGTGCGAACAAAACCACCAGATAAAAGTCATGTTCAACACCCGCTAACTGCCACCTGGTGCCACCCTCACTAACCATCCCCCGGCTGTCCCAGGGTATCGTCATGGCAACACTCGTGTTCACCCTTCTGTCACAGCTTTTCGCCATGGCAACACCCGCTGGGCGACGACTCGACGACCACCGCTTTGTGAAAAAACGCACCGTTTATTTTGGCTTGCAGACCAAAGCGAGGACCGAGTTTGGAGCTTGTCATGATAATGCCTGCAAGCATGAGACAATGCCAAACGCGAGAAATTTGCCCAACTCTGGTGCTAAGTTTGCGACGCTGGCCCTACTTAGAAACAGCGTTGGACAAGCGTCTCTTGCTGGCTTGACGAAGTCTAGCTTCTGGTCCGCTGCTCGGGTAGTGCTCTGCGAAATATGTGCAACAGCGACCAAACCTCAAGATGATTATCTGAAGAGATAAAGGGGTAAGATGACAGACATATTTCTGAAAATCCCTGGCTAGATATATATTGTGTTTAATACCAGAATAATTTATCAATCTATGACATTTAGAACGTAGAAAGGTATGGATGGTATAAACCAATAATAGTTAACGCTAACATATACCGAAATTTACTCATGTGGAAAGTCATTGACGTCTTTTGAATTGATGAGTTAGAACGTAGGCCCTATAGGAAGCACATCCCTAACTGGGTCAGCTGTATGATTTGCGAAGAAAACCCGATTCTTTCTTGAAGGCTCTTTGTTGTATTATACCACAGAGAAATGTTGCACATAAATCTGTTATTTCAGACATCACACATAGAACCTTCAACGTGTTCAAAAACTCTATTTTCTAAGAATGTTGGATTGCTATTTCATTCCTCTATATAGGACATACAATGGTAAAGAGTAGTTTTTAGGCAAAGTACTTTCTGCCCCCTCAAAAAGCTCTCACGATAATTGCGAAGATAATCTCTCCCCTCCCCAACTCGTCTCCTTACTAATCCGTCCTCGACGAACCTGTACGTTTTATGTAACCGAAGACGACGGTGTCGCCGATGATAGAAGCACTTCGCGGAAAGCCACGCATTGAACTCTGAACAGTACTTTATTACAGACAAAATGCGTGGCTATAGCTATCATGACTATAGTCCCTGTGAAAATACATGTTTTATTTGCTTAATTTTCGGTCAAGTTGTAATGCATAATCACAACGTTTCTTGTATACTTCATGTCTATACCTGGCCATAACTTATTCAACAAGACACCAAACCAAATCCTCCTCCTAATTAGTAGGGCGGATTATGGCCCAAAATAGGTGAAAGCGTGACCGGCTGGACAAAAGTATGAAACTTGGCACAGTTACTCCTTAGACACTACTGAACAATTTTAGAAGGGTAGCCCAAAAATCGTAGTCAATTCTTTTAGTGAAAATCATGTTTTACGTAACCATGGCAACACTAAAAGCCTAAATCAGTAATATCTATACTATCTGTGATTTCAATTGAGCTGAATAAATAAATCTCCTATAAAACTGATATCCCGATGATATACAATACCACCTAGAAAATAATGGCAGTAAAACACATGGTTACCGCGAAATTTCCGGTTACCATAGCAATCATGCATACATAAATACAGAAATTTAATTATACCTGTCTTTATTCACCAAATTAACGGGTTATATCGTCACCCAACTTTATATTACCACCCCCGGCCCTTCTTTAGAACGTTATAGACAATCTCAGATAAGATAACATAAGCAAGTGAGGATATACAGTAATGATCATGTTCCCATGGATACCTAGGAGATATCCTCTGACAGATAGGCCTATTTGTATATTTTTTACAAAATATTTTTTTATCATATAAATATATATAGATGTTTTAAATATTATTAATTTTGTGAAAAAAATAATTACCCTCGTGATTGTCTCGACTTTTAAAATTTCATGACGTCATGATTTTATGACGTCACACCGTGCTTATTACCGCTGCGTACTTTTTTAATGCCAGTAGCGCATGTTTTCTTTGATTTTTCAGTCGTTTTTTCCTGAAAATTTGCGAGGGTTATTTTCTAACAAGAAGCCCACAAGCACTGAACATTTACTTTGTCATCGTTTATACATAATTAAAAGAGTTTTGTTAAAAATGTATATTCCAAGGTATGCTTTTGTCCATATATTCTTTGTATGGTCAAGGGCCTTTTTACCCCAAATTGTATATTAAAGGATGCCATTTCAGTGAAAACTATGTTCAAAAGCGTGTTTTTGGTCAATACATTACATGCACGGACAAGGGTTTGGGCAATCAGTCTGCCTGTTTTATATATTAACCATGTTAACGTTTTATATATTAACGCCCCCCCCCCCCACCCAGAATATGTGTACATGCATTCCGTACAACATGAATTGACATTATTGTATCACAAGTGGTGGAGGTGACTTATTCAAATGTCCCGCTGACAGCAAGGCAGCCGATGGAATCCATGTAACTGTTACACGCACACCAACTTCTAAGACACATCATTATCGCCGTGATTTCAAACGAATCTGAGTATCAATTAAGTTTGGCAGCATTCAGAAACCACCACAAAGGTTTATATTGAGCAGACTGTAGAGACGATGACAACGAATTCAAACACATAATAATTATTGAAGCTTGAGTTTTTGCTGTCCTTCATTGAAAGCGAAAATGATTTTTTTTAATCTACTTTTCATGGTATACACGATCGCCCACTGCTAGAGCTGGGGCTGGTAGAAAGATTATTACATCACGATTAAAATTGGGATTTTTCACAGTTTGATGGCATGAATAGCCCACTGTATGTTTATTCGTCTTCATTCCTTCAAATTGTCTGAATCTTTCTTAAATGTACAGCACCAGGATGCACAAACATCTTAAACCTGCTCAACAATATAATATCATAATTATTGATTGATTTAGGCCTACAATAACAAAGCAATCGCAATATCACGCCATACCAACTATAAGGAGCCTCCATTGCCTAATTATCCCGACTTAAATAAATATTCACATACTTACGAGAAGTTGGAAAAAAAATGACAATCACAATAATTAGCATTACCCCTGGTCACTGGACCTGTTCATTCATGTACCATTTCAACTCCTTTTTGGAGCATACAGCACTGCAACCATTTCGGCGCTGGGTACTTCTCGTATTGCCATCTATGTCCTACCAGATAATTAGAACATGTATTTGTGCATGTGGACTATGCACGCTGGTTTCCGATACATAATAGACATGAATACACTCTTACTGGAATTCAGAAAATACTTTCAACACTGCTGGGCGCTGCCTAAGTCGCACAATACATTTGTATGTATTATATGTATTATATGCGACAGGACCAAAAACAACGATTCCATCAAAACCTATTGTGACGCTGTGGCCCTCACTGACAATTTTGTATTCGTGAGGTGGTTAGTAGCCGCGAGGGAACAAGTGAGAATATTGATTTTACCAATTAAATTCGACCCGAAAGATACGAAAAAGTTGCCTTGTCTATTTCCCACAAACTAACTGTTCAGCAGTTATAAATACCAGAAATATGTAGCAAACGTCACTACTGAACAAAAGTCTCCCATTAAAATATAAAATAAAACAAATAGTTTCTGTCTGTTCAAAACAAGCAAATCCAATGCAAAATATACGAACAGAATGTAATTGTGGGCCCCACAACGACTGCAAGCTCTTTGGACGACTTTACATAGCAAGTCAATGTCGTGGTGAAGACATAGATGATTTTTCTCTCACAAAAATATTCCCTGGCCACTATGAATATCAGAAATACTTAATTGCCTTGCTTACATACATCAGTATCATGATATAAATAACATTTTAGTATGGTATGTAAAAATATCACACGAGCCCAAATGGAAAGAATATTACAGTTTTATTTGTAAAATTGTATGGCTCACGGAACATTCAAACACAATGAGCTGATGATGGGTTGTCACGGTATAAATACAGGTATATTAGAAATGAAATGTATTTATGTTTATGCAATTGATGTAAATATATATATATATATATATATATATACATACAATAACTGAATCTAATATTTATGATATGTAATACGTATTAATTGTTCACCGTTGTTGCTATGGCTACGGAATCACTAATAAAACAAGTACAATTACTCGAATTGTTGGGCTACCCTTTACCAAGGGGCCAGGCTGGTTTAACAGACACGATCTGTCGTAAAAGGTTTGATTCTGAAAATCATATCTATATGTGCCCAGGATCACAACCTAGAGGGACTCACGCGTCGACAAGCAACTGAAAATGAGTGAAAAACAAAAAAAACAAAATGGGTGAAGTAGTAAGAAGGAAAATTTCGTCACAATAATGATTTATTTTCCAAGGCTCCCAAAAAACTTGTTTACGATGAAATTTGTGTTTGAAATGCAATGAATAAACTGGATTGAAAATGGCCGCTATCTTGGATTTGATAATCCGTAGGGGATCTTGAAACATAAAACATATTGTTATTGAGTTTGTCCTCATTGCTTTTGTCGAAAAGGTGTGTTACATGGAAGATGTAAGCTTTTTTTTAATGTTGAGAACAACATGGATCCTAAATGACCGCCATCTTGGATTTCATCGTCAGCTGACCTTCAATAAACATTTTAATGAATTTGTCAAGATTGACTTAGTCGAAAATGAGGTGTTGCACAATAAGATTGGATTTGTATTCCAAAAGTTAGAAATTAATCAGATCCAAAATTGGCCACCGGCGATCATTTTGCATTTTAACTTCTTACACATTTTTAGCAGCTTATTCACGAGGTTGTCCCCCTTAGATAAAAATATCATTTGCTGACCTTTTTAAAACCAGGCGTGTCTATTTCCCAGAAAAAATCGTTCAAATGGGTCAGATAAGACCATGATCTAACAGACCATGCATGATCTTCAGTCGTTTACAATGAAACATATTATTAATTATTGAGTGATAGTCAAAAGTTTGTCCGATCTGAGTAGCGATAATAAGCAAGGTGTGACGTCATAAAATGATGACGTCATAAAATTTTCGATGTCGAGTATCAGGCAAACACGGGGGGATTCAGTTTTTTTATCCAAATAATGAACTGGTGGTTCATTTAAAGCATTCATGTAATGTATATGTATATATTTTGTGAAGAAATGTGTCATAGGATATCTCGTCGGTATCCATGGCAACATGATAATTTCTATATCAACACTTGTTTATGTTATCACTGTTATCTGAGATTGTCGATAATGTTTTACAGAAGCGCTGTTAGTGTTAATATTACTTTCTGTAACGCTATAATCCGTTTATTTCAAGAATAATGACAAGTACAATTAATTTTCTGTAATAATGTATACCTGGTTGCTATGGTAACCGGAATTTTCTAACAAAACCAAGGTTTTACTGCCACTCTATTTAAGAGGATGATGTATTTTCCGTGTATATCAGTTTTCAAAAGGGTTTATTTATTTATTATGCATTGAATCACCGATTTTAATTGTTCAGGTTTTTTTGTGTTGCCATGGTTACGTAAAATGCAATTTTTACAAAGAAAATTCACTCCGATTTTTGGGCTACCCTTCTGAAACTGATCAGTAATATCGCAGGAGTAACTGTGTCAAATTTCATACTTTTGTCCAGCCGGCCACGGTTCGACCCTTAATCCGCCCTACTATAATGAGATTAAACTTGGCCCAATGTTGAGCGGACTTTGAGACAACGCTACATGGCTGTCTGTATGTTATATCCTGATATAATAGAAGTGAACTTTGGCCTAGTAGGTGTGGGTGTGAGTGAATCATGTCTTGTTCAATGGGCGCGTTCTTCCCTAACTCTAATGTCTAATCCATTCCGCCCAGGTGACTTTTCACACTGTAAATCGCATGATCACACGTGTATGATAATTTGTAGTTTGTGGTGTCACACCCGGATTAACATTTTGATTACAGGTCGATTTTCCACTTCATTAATGGGTGAACCGAACCTTGTATTTCAAAGCCATATTATTGAAGCGCGACATTTCTAGGTATTGCCGTCAAACAAGTCCGTTTTTAAGTGAAAACGGATTAATTTATATACTTGCTTTTCTATCACCAACATTGTGTTTGTAGAGCAACATTTGATATTCCTTTTTATTTTTCCCAATACTTCTGTCTAACGTTTTCGTTTGCGTTGATCATGTTAATCTACTTTTGGTAAAATTATATCACCCACCTGATGTATTTTAATACTTAGGTTGTTAACAATTCACATTTAATGATTTATATTGATGTTTTTTTCAACATATACTTATAGCTAACAAAATAGTAGCATAATTATAGTATTACAAGTGCCGTCTACAAGATATCGAAAGAAAAACTAGCAAATTCCCAGAGGGTCACACACTTCAGTTGAGCTCTAATCAAGCCTGTATGATGATTAAATGTTATCATGATGTCATCAAGCTGCTCAATGACCGGAAACAGTCGTACACCCACAAAAGTCGTCTTTGTAATAAGTTGTTCATTTGATAGTTAGATTGGTAGAAGAGGATAATCCATAGATAGGGAAGGTTTTGACGGATAATATCCTAGTCATTCCTAAAATTTAGTGACGTCACTTCACATGCCGAAATGTCCAACATTGACGGACACCTTCCATTACCACTGATTACGAGGAATGCTTTCACGCTTTCCCAAATTGTTTTTTTTTCTGAAAATAGTGACACTAATTCATCACTTGCTTGTTGAAATCGCGACTAAAAAAACGATTATTGTAAATTATTATAAACTGACAAATAGGTTCGAATCATTTGAAGCTGAGAAACTATGACAGAAAGAAAAATACAAAATGACCATGAACGCCGCAATATGGAGATCAATATTGATTCCATGATCATTCACGAATGCGTGAATGATAACCTAATGTTTTATTGAATTCGTTTGGGACAAAATACGACATTGAACCTTTTCCTGCTAGTGACATATATATCTCTATGCGTGATATGATAAATGTAAATATAATTAATTGAATAGAAAATACCACTGCTTATTAATATTGGGACGCTGGAGCATCAATTACATCAGGCAATTGGGTAGTTTTCGTTTACTGTGCGGTAGCCATTTACACATCACAGCAAATGAAAATGAAATTTGCGGTTTTAAGTACAATATTACTGAGAGGCGCATTTCAGAGGGTTAACATCTAATATTTTGTACGCTAAGATTGACAGGTTTGGCTATCTTTTCTATCTGTAGAACAGATTACCATCGTAAGACTCTTACCATCATTGTATATCCTGCCCAATTACACGTAATAGCCTCCTATTCAGGTGGCATAGACGAACATTTACATGGCAACACAAAAGATTGGAGCGACGACGGTTATTTAAGCGGAATATTATCGTCAGGATCGTAAAGCTAAATATAAAGCTTCGCCACCAGGTCGGGCTATGAGTCCTGACTTTAGTCACCACGTTACTCACTGTACTCAAGTATCCCCCTCCCTCTGTAGCAAATGTATCTGTGTTTCTTGGTGAGCTAAACTTGTCATTTTGACTACCTTATCTTTGGAATTTCATACTGATTTTTATATGCAGTTTTGTATCCTGGATTGTAGTTTATACATGTTAATTTTAAAGTCCAAGTGTTTTACGAATATTTTTCTATATTCAAAATAGTATATTTTGACATTCTCAGTTGCTGAATTTGACTAAACTTTCTCATGTTATTTTGTAATCTTGGCCAATGTGCCTTATTATTTCTCATGTCCATCTGGGGCATCTTCTGATGAGAAAGCTCGTATTTTTGTTATATCTCAGATCGCTATCGTTATTTCATAATTCCATAAATTCTAATCTAATCTTAGTATTCTCAAACTGTAGTTTCTCATTTTCTGGCCAAAATGTATCAGCAGGAAGTTTGGAGGAAACCACTGTGATTGGTTAGCTTTATAGGCCACCCTGTACCCCCCTCTCACTATATAAGCAAAAACCCGCGTTTTGGCGCAAGTCAGTTGAGTTCTACCAGTACACCAAGATGTAAGCTATTATATACCACAATAAACAAGTTCAAGACAGATTTATCGTCACTTCATCCTCCGCTCACACATACACGGCCCACGAGACAACGCGACACCTGCATCGCATCAATGTCCGTCAACGACCGTCAGAGCGATCCACGATAATTGGTGGAGATACCAGGTTGATCCCATGTCAAGTGGACTCACAGAGCATACCAGTAGGAAACAGAATAGACGAATACATACAGATTACTGATTGCTATTGATATGAAACCTAAGGAATATATTCCAAGCAGTTTCAGATCCCTGAAATGGAACATAAGGCAGTGGAGTCAATGTCAAAAGCCTTCCATCAATATAAGTTTGGGTGGATAGTCCGGCAGCATAATGTCTCAAGAGTGAGTGGAGTTGCAGTGTCAGCGATGGAGGCAGAGAGTCCCGGTGTACCCCGTAATGACGTTTCAGCATCAGCCCAATTGAGGCCCATACCAGCTACTACCGGTACTGTACATAATCACAGCCACCCGACTACAGAAAACGCAGGTCTACATCAGCATTCAGTATAAACAATAACAACAGCCTCGTTATCCTGGTTATCAACAACAACAACAACAACAACAACAACAACAACAACAGCAGCAGCAACAACGCAGAATAGGATATGTTATGATGCAGTTCATAGATGTATTTAGTATTTCACATCACGGCTACTCTGAACGTGTTCACACCAGGCTCCAAGAGATGGACACAACTGCACATGCATATCTGGACACCTTTTGTACATCATTTGTACAGTGGATTACACACAATGGATTCATATTATCATATGCGGCAATCACACACGGACATGTACATCTGTACACCACTCGTACAACGTACACTGGATTACACATAAGTGGATTATCAAATGTCGCAACCTCAGTCGATTTGTTGTTTGTGTACCCATAACCCCACCCCCAACTTCAACCCTCCGCGTCTCTTTAATATATACGTCATGGGGTGAATGCTCAATATTGGAAGAAAGTTATATCATTGATTTTACGGAACTCTCCATAATCTGATAATGTTTGAATTGATACATTAATATTTTTAAATGTGTTCACATATATGTAACGTCTAGTAATTATGATAATGAGATTAACACTATAGTGTATCCGGAACATTTGTCAAGAGACTTTAAATTTGTCAGCAGCCTTTTTGTTTTGACAAAGGCACTTATTATAACTGTTCCAGAGACTGCTTCGTCATGTGCTTCAGGATATATCACCAGACTACATTATTCGCTCTTTAGCTTTAATTGCTGGTATTATAACATTAACGAGTATACTTAATTTGCTGACTGTTTTTGCATGTCATGTTATACTGTTGAATGTAATGTATATTCTGACGAGCATTGAACTGGCGCCAAGGTCCCTATTTTTTTATTTGCACCAAGGCCCATGTCTCTAGTCACAGTAATCTGGATCTTCTTCTAAGAAATGTTGGCACCAAGGCCTAAATCCAGTGATAGTGGTCTAGATCTTTTTTCTATATGTATGTCGTTAGTTTTTGTGGCACCAAGGCCAAACTACAAACACAGTTTCTGGAGCTTTTATATTTATGTCGCGGTTTTTGCCCATATACTTTGTATTGCTGACAATTTTTGGGATTTTTGGTTAATGTCCTGATTTCACATTGGCGACCGTCTCCATTATTATATCCTTACTGTCATTATTTGTGTGTATTTTTATGATCTTGTTAGTATATAACTGTAAAATATGTTAGTTATTAAAAGTCCAATTTCGAGGTCGAAATTTTCTCGAATAGGTGGCATATATCGTCAGGATCGTAAAGCTAAATATAAAGCTTCGCCACCAGGTCGGGCTATGAGTCCTGACTTTAGTCACCACGTTACTCACTGTACTCAAGTATCCCCCTCCCTCTGTAGCAAATGTATCTGTGTTTCTTGGTGAGCTAAACTTGTCATTTTGACTACCTTATCTTTGGAATTTCATACTGATTTTTATATGCAGTTTTGTATCCTGGATTGTAGTTTATACATGTTAATTTTAAAGTCCAAGTGTTTTACGAATATTTTTCTATATTCAAAATAGTATATTTTGACATTCTCAGTTGCTGAATTTGACTAAACTTTCTCATGTTATTTTGTAATCTTGGCCAATGTGCCTTATTATTTCTCATGTCCATCTGGGGCATCTTCTGATGAGAAAGCTCGTATTTTTGTTATATCTCAGATCGCTATCGTTATTTCATAATTCCATAAATTCTAATCTAATCTTAGTATTCTCAAACTGTAGTTTCTCATTTTCTGGCCAAAATGTATCAGCAGGAAGTTTGGAGGAAACCACTGTGATTGGTTAGCTTTATAGGCCACCCTGTACCCCCCTCTCACTATATAAGCAAAAACCCGCGTTTTGGCGCAAGTCAGTTGAGTTCTACCAGTACACCAAGATGTAAGCTATTATATACCACAATAAACAAGTTCAAGACAGATTTATCGTCACTTCATCCTCCGCTCACACATACACGGCCCACGAGACAACGCGACACCTGCATCGCATCAATGTCCGTCAACGACCGTCAGAGCGATCGACGATAATATTATCATGATTATATGCTATTCATAGACGTGAATCAAGACCGAATATTATTGATGGCAGATATCGTCCCCTTGGTATACAGATCGAGGGACAAAACGCTCAGGCCAATGAGCCACCGCGAAACAATGTCACGAAACGAGGACGACCCCGATATGCTCTAACATAAAAATATCCACCAATCATGTAGTTATTGTAAACATGATTGTCTAAAATTATTACGATACATATAAAAATAGATCGTACAAGCTTCTTTTTTGTATTCAGTCATTCAAAGGCTAAATCAAGGAATCTATAGGATAGATTCCGTGGCTAAATCAATAACTGCTTACTTTTCAACTTTCTTCATAATACATACTGTACTATACTTTTTGAAGTCTAAGTAATCACTTTGTAATGTGTTTTGAATGTTTCAAAAATGTAAGGGTTTGCTTCTACTTAACCACTGATAATTCGCTGATATTCTATTTTATCTTCTTTACTGACTATGTCGTTTGTTGTGTGTTTTAGGTGTGCCTGGCGGCAGGTGGCAGTATCTACAGGATGGCTAGCAGCATCCCTGTGGTCAGCCAGATCCACAAACAGTTCCTGAGCTGCAGCATCTGCCATCAGAGATACAACACCCCCAAGGTGCTGCCCTGCCTGCACACGTTCTGTGCCCAGTGTCTACACGACTACATCCCACCTCACAGCCTGAGTGTCACCTGTCCCACGTGTAGACAGCAGTCCATACTGCCCGAGGAAGGGGTACCCGCCTTACAAAACAACCTGTTCATCAGCAGCCTGATGGAGGTGATCGACCACTCGCGTGCCTGTAGTCAGTGTAACAAGGCCAGGGCGCTCTCCCAGTGCTCAGCATGTCAGGAGTACCTCTGTGAGGGCTGCTCATCATCAGCCTGCTCTAGTCAGTCAGAGAAGGAGGGAGCTGAGACTCCTCACACCATGGTACCACTCAGTGAACTGCTGCTAGCTGATGGTGAGGGCTGTAAGATGACCGCTCTGGTCTGCCCTAACCATGCAGGCTATGTGCTGGAGTACTATTGTCTGGAGTGTGAGACGGCTATATGTGAGATGTGTACATCAGGTGAACACACTGGACACCGTACACTGCTATTAACAGAGGCTATAGAGGAGCATAGAGACACGTTGACCTCCTTATTAGGCAGAGCACAGAGTCAGGTACCAACCATCCGCGCTGCTATAACTCTGGTGGAGCAGGTCTCCACAGCCCTGCTGGACAACTACAGACAAGCAGAGAGTAATCTGACAGACAGCTTTGACTCGTTAAGTCGTCTGCTGACACAGAGGCGTGAAGTGCTTCTGGCAGACCTACAGGCCACATACAGTGACAAGCACAAGACACTGCAGACACAGCTAGATGGACTACATGGCTCATTAAATGCCATCACCAGCTGCTGTGACTTCACAGAGAACGCCCTGCAGCATGGTAATGAGACTGAGATACTTCTAGTGAGGAAAGAGATGACTGAGAAGCTGGCTGGTCTATCAGAGGAAGAGGTGCAGGTGAAACCAGAGGAGAACGACCATGTCGCGTTCAATGACCGTGATGTAGAGGTGGCCAGGAAGTGCTTGAGGAACCTGGGCTCAGTACAGAGCAGCAGTGCCGTGGCTGGGGAGACTAGTGCCACGGGAGAGGGCATCAAGAGGTGCTGCCTCAACAAGGCTACTGTGGTGAACATCGTCACCAAGGACAGGACTGGAGAACTAGTCAAGGTGCCTCCATCCTCCTTCACAGCCGAGATCTCTAGTCCATCCACTGACGTCATCACCATTCCCGATCTGAGCGACAACAGGAACGGTACGTATGATCTCACGTACTCTGTGCGGGATCCCGGCACGTACAAGCTTGACATCCGTCTCTACGGACACTCTATCAAAGGATCTCCTTTCAGAATCAAAACCTACAGTGAAAATGGCAGTCTGGATCACTCTAGTTCAGCGTCATCAAGTAAGATCCCTAAGACAGCATCCGGTGTGAAACAACGAGGCACAAAGAGACCATCAAGCTCCAGGTCAAGGGGTTCCAACAACAGACGCTCCAATCCCATGGAGGACGACCTGCTGATCAGGGTGGGGTTCAAGGGTCGGGGTAAGGGTGAGTTCACTAACCCTCAGGGTATAAGCTGTGCTAATGGCAGACTCCTAGTGGCTGACAGTAATAACCAGTGTATCCAGGTGTTCACTAATGGAGGGGACTTTAAGCTGAGGTTTGGTAGCAGGGGTCGTCAAGCAGGTCAACTTCAGAGGCCCACAGGGGTGGCCGTCACCCTCAATGGTAACTTTCTAGTCGCAGATTATGATAACAAGTGGGTGAGCGTGTTCAGCCCGGAAGGCAAGTACATGAACAAGATAGGCACGGGTAAGCTGCTGGGGCCAAAGGGTGTCTGTGTGGACCATAATGGTCACATCATCGTGGTGGACAATAAGGCGAGCTGTGTTTTTGTGTTCCAACCTAATGGTAAACTGATCCATAAGTTTGGCTCTCGTGGCAATGATGACCATCAGTTTGCCGGACCACATTTCTGTGCTGTCAACAAGGACAACGATATCATGGTATCAGACTTTCATAACCACTGCATCAAGGTGTTCGACTCCGAGGGCAACTTTCGATTTGTGTTCGGCTCCAACGGTGAAGGAAATGGACAGTTCAACGCCCCGACAGGCGTTGCCGTGGATTCATTGGGCAACGTACTAGTTGCTGATTGGGGCAACTCCAGAATACAGGTGAGTCGAGACTATTTATGTTAAGTTCTAAAAAAGCATATCCTTCTGTCATTTCCCCATTAGTCATTTTGCCATTTGTTTCGTTTTATAATATTTTCAATTTTGTCATATTTATCAATTATTTAACATGTAGTATAAAATGTTAGTCATGGCGTCTGTAATCAACTATTAGGATATGCTTAGCATGCATTAACAAAGAATATGAACATGATGAAAGGGCGATCTATCTGATCTAGATTAGATAGTTATCATTCGAAGTACAACATGTACAATGTGAGCCGTGACAACTGTCAAGGACCTTATAATATTATTATATATCTCCCCATATATATAGAATATATCAGAAATGCATTATAGACTTGCTATCCATAATTATATTATGACAAGGCATTGCAATGCATTGCTATAATATAATTATGTATAGCAAGTCTTTGACTGTGTGAATATGCTTGACATTATCATGATTATGCCTTTTTAATTTGATGGTTAATATATATATAAGGCATGAATTATCTGATCTCTAGTTAGCATGTGCTCATTTAATTGTACCTACTTTTATTTCATCCAGAAAAATCTTTATTTTGTTGCTTTATATATTGTTCTTATTTATTTTCTTCTCGGTATATTCTTCAACATGACAAAAATGCCACTGACCATAGCAATGATTAGAAGGTCGCATCTGTCACTTTTTGAAGTGAAAGATACGACCCTATACGACCACGTCTTTATTACCACGGCGACTGTAAAATCATGTTCTCAGATTTACACGTAGTTCACTGGTCACCATGTCTTAGCTGGGTGTAGTCTAGAGCAGCTGTGTTTTCCTTGTGTTTTATTTTGTTGTTGATCTCACATTGATTTGCCTTTTATTTCCTTACGCACATAGCACTTGGTGAGTGCATACCAGAGGTTATCACATGTGTCCTGTCTCTCAACACCACCACACTCACAGCAAATCGTAATCATCAGAGAGAAAGTGTCCTATCTGCCACTCAGATGAGTGCCGGTTGGGACACTTCAGCTCCGAAAATTACCATGTCCAATGCTCCAATAGTGCAACATATTGTTGATGCATTTGTAACATATGGAGATACACAAAAGAAATTCGAGGTTTCGCTTGCTTTCAATCTTCGATTCATAATAAGTTGAACGACTGGAATGTTCGCCAACATTTGCACACAGACAAACAAACACATGTTACGTGATGTCTGTGATTGAGGTGGCACAGATTATTATTATTCAGAAGGCCTAAATCATCGTCTTTTATATCGTGCAGTAAACACTCCCTTAGGTGTTTGAAGTGGAGTCGGCTGGTCTACAGTGAGCGATAATAAGAGTTTGATCACTGTTTGCACACTTGAGCCTCTCTGCCGTGCAAAGACAAACAGCAGTAACTGTTCACTTGGGTAGTGAGAAGTTACTGCTCTGCTCTCTGCCTTTGCACAGCAGGTCTTCTGTGCCCTCTTTTTGTGTTTCAAATCGTGGAAGTGTGGGAAAGGGGGCTGTGAATTATTCAACCGTACTAACTAAAATAGGATATATTAAAATACAAGATGGCGGTCACTGCCATCAGCCATTCACGGTTTATTTCGTCGAGTCATTCATCATAATGTTACTACGACTATCGTAATCATGTCGTCATACCAAATCACACGATACTTGAAATTCTACACTTTATCTTCGGCGGGGAAGTTGGTTGTTAAAAAGTGTCAAGTTATTTACAGTGTTAATCCTGCTTCGTTTCAGTACCACCAGTAGTTTTACCTCCAGCAGTCAGTTCCGCCACTAGTATTATTATTCGTACTCTTTTGGAATAAGTTGATGTGTGAGTGTGTATTCAACATGTTCAATGACGACTTTCCTTTCTAAAACAGTTTACTTTGTGAACACTCCAAGAGGTTTAGAGCTTAGTTTGATCATTTCTTCGACAAAGTATTTCGTCCACAAAAAAAATGTGTGCGTTGATGTGATGGTGTATACTCAGCTAACTCGTGACGTTGACCAACATTTATTTAATGCTGGGCCAGCGTCTGCGACGCTGGCCCAGCATTAAATACACATTAAGTGAACCTCTCGTGTGAGTGGGGCTATCACCATCAGAAGCGCTAAGCACCAGCTCAAATTTCAAAGGGAATTTAGTTTTATTGTCTTCAGTTGTCTCCCTCTGACTGTGATAAACACTCGTTCACCGAGCTGTTCATCATGTTCATGCCGGCTGGCCCGTGACAGTCACGAGCAGCTCAGTCTTTTTCAAAGGAACACATTCTACAACAAAAATAACACCGCTTCCTGTCTGTTCACGATTGCAATATCACAAGCCTGTTTACATTCTTATCAGTGAAGATCATGATATTACCCTTTGAAGTCCCACCACTGCTGGAGCTTAACATAAGTGTTTACTCTATGTCATCTGTTTTGACATGCACTAAATACTAGACATTTTGTTCTCAGATACATCAAGGAAAATATAATCTATTTTCCTTGGATACATCTATCGGTATTGAGAGTTGCGGGTCGCGATGGCAGCAGCTGGTGAAATTTAACATCTTGTACCTTTGCACTTAAACATGATAAACATGATAAAGGGTCCCGAGAAAAGAGACATCCATGACTCGTTGTTTTAAGTGGGGAAGTTTTGTCAACTGATATTTAAGTTATTTTTTCGTTTTGAAAAATTCTCACTGACATTTCAAATCGGTCTGTGGACAGTGGTGGGATATGCTCTTTTTGCATGTGTGGATCTCATTAGATTAAGGCTATGTAGACGTGTTTGTCTGATAATAATTTTGTGATCAGATGATGGATTTAATATCAGGAACCGTGAGAACTCAGTTGAGCTATGCACATGTTCAACGTGGTTATGTGCGATAATTACGTTATCATTGTTTAGTGCTGACTTTGTTACTCTTAACCAAGATAATTCTTATGGGTTCCGTTGCTCTCTTTTTTTTATGCTGCTTTGATACTGACACAATCAGTATGCGGAAACAACAACGGTTGCACCCTTCGAAGGTTACAAATCTGAAATTTCTGAACCCAAGGATCACTTATTAGCGTCACAATGTGGTCGCGCCCCTTCGAGTTGTACATTATCATCCCCTGGCTCTCATATATTTTCTACACCAGAACTGTACGTCCTGTTGGGTGTTCACTCTATTCACTCTGTTCAACATGGATGTATGACTGACGAGCTCTGTCCCATCCTGTTCACGCGTCATGAACACGTCGCGCCCGGTGACTGTCACACTCGCGTCATTGCATCACCACGCCTTGTCTGTCACGAGTAATAACCCGAACCGATGTTGATTTAATGTTGGTTCACCGTCGCAGACGGTGGGCCAACAGTAATCCAACATTGGGCAAACGCCTCGTGTTTCTTGGGAGAGACGATTGGTGACGATCATTTCCCGCACACATCGCGACCTTGTGGCGTGTTATACGAGCCACCCCTGGCTCAGGGTTGTTTCATTGGTTTCAGCGTTGGCTCAGCTTTGTACCAATGATAGCCCACTTATAGTTACTAAAGCCATGACAACTCTCTCATTGAACTGCAAGCTGATAATCTGTCAAAATAATTATTGGAATTTCAAAAAAATATTTTTTCTCCACTTATTCCTGATATCTAAATAGTAGAAAACAGCATACGTAAACATGTAAAAGTATGGGTTACTATTTGTTTTAGAAATTTTATACATGATATAACAAGTATATCGCGTAGCTCATTTATTTCGAGCTGAAAAGGTTAGATTGGTTCCATTGTAACCTTGTAGACACATTTGACTCACGGAATTGCCTGATTTTATCTGAGTTAATATGTAAAATTAACAAAGATTCGAGCAAGAATCGCTGTGTTTTGTTTACTCCATTCTTACACGAGGCAGAAGTGTACCGTTTTTTGTAGTAATGACTCGGGAGTAATGTGATAATTGCTAATTGATTATGTGCGCCACACCACTCTGGTAAACGTGCAGAGTGGCCTGTGATGAGCTGATTGCCGCCATCAACTGATCAATCACCACAGGTAACGGCACACCCAGGTGACGTCATGATGTCTGCCAAACCTATTCCCCGGCTTCCTTCTTCATCACAAATTGCTGCAAAAACTCAGACGTTGTATCTATGTTTATTTAATGTTGTGCCACCGTCTACGACGGTGGCCCAACAATAAATAAACACAGATACAACGTCTGAGTTTTCTGACAACGTATTGTGCTTTCAAACCACGTTTTGCAGTCTCTTACAATTTAATTATCAACGATTTAAATCGACGCACGACTCCTTGATGAGCCGCCAATTCAGCGACTTCATAAGGCAGCCGATCTGTTCACGGACTACATGAATTCAATGACACCGGATTGGCCACTGACTGAACTTTAAATTAAGTTACCTCGAGTCGTGATAATATTGTTAACTTCGCCCATTGAGAAGTGCATATACCAATTTAATGACACTAGATTAAGCACTGAATTTTAAATGAACTTGTCTGGTGATAACTTTGTAAACTTCGCAGATTGAAAACTGTATGCCGCATTTTGTGTTCTGCGATATGATATATTGTAGAAAGCCGTCCCTTATCATGCTTATGCGATCACTGCCACGGGTTCATTAAATAAATTAAAGTGTTTATTGACATAGTTAATCTCGGCTGTCAACATTATTACACCTTTAAATCTTCAAACGTGTAGATTAAGGTGTCGATATTATTTTCTGCAAATATTCCCTACTTACCATTTCATGTGACCTGGTGATTTTGCTAGATTTAAAAAAGCTATTTTTAAAAGCACTCTTCGATTGTACTCATAAACAGATAAACAAACGGTTCATTTGCGTGAAAATTACTCCTATTTGTTTAATTTGAGACCAAGCATTAGGAAATATTGATGTTTGAACACACATTTAGTACCCAATAACCTGGTATAAAAATGGACTAAAACTATAGACAATGAAAGATGTGCTTAGCGATATACGAGTTAAAGATGTGCATTGAGTACCTTCTATACCGATGATACCACCTATATCTCTACACTTTTAAACGACGAGAAGGACTTATATTTATGAAAATATATCTTAAAATTTATCTTAAAATTATATGACTAACTGATTAGCTGTGCATCTAACATAAAAAATAAAATGGCATTTCATTACATTGGAACATACATGTAAATCTAAAACGTTTCCTGGCAGGACGAGGGTTAATACAGATACTTTGCGCTCAGAATGTACCTGGAACATAAATTAATCAGCGCTGTCACATACCGTGTCGCGTCACGTCATAAACATTCTTAACGGTATAATTATATGACGCCTTCCATTATAAATTTATCTTCGGCAAGGTTTTTTTTCATTTTACATGTTTTAATTGATTTCTTCTAGTGTGCACATGGAACATGGTGTATAAAGATGATAAATCCATGTTGGGGTATTGATCACAATTAAATAACACATACACTCTTTGAAAATGTTAATCGCATTTTGTATTCACCAAAAAAACTTATTGTGCCATGCATACTTCCAATACTTTTTGATAAAGTAAAATTACAAAGCTTTGCCAAAATTTCAAGTACCCTTTTTTGTTACAAAGCGGACAGCATCAGATCATCCGACCGTTGCTATGTTTGTTCTGCACTCCAGTTACAATAATTTACCTCATAGTCTTTCAGCATTGGGCCATTATTAGTTTCGCTGGCTAAACATTAAGCTAACGTTGTCCAATATCTTGTCAACACCCAACAACACATTCACTTGGTGTTGTTACAAAATGCTAATCTCAGGAAACAAGATATGACGGGCAATAATTATTATAGATTTAATGATGGGCCAATGTCTGTTAGGTTGGCCCAACATCAAACCAGTACTGGGTAAACGTCTCGTTAATACTTGGATGTGTAATGCATGTGTTGTCGTGACAAAAAAACCCTGGCACTCCACTATTGTTGTTAATAAAATGCGCACTTAATACTTTGAGAAGAGACAAAGAGGCACCTGTGCTGTGTGACGAGAGTAACGCATGACACTGCCCCCCCCCCCCCTATATTTGAATCCCCAACGGTTTCCCTCGGAAGCTCCCGGAATATTTTGTGAAATTTGTACCCATGATTACTTCATAAGGCAGGACATCGTTCGCTTACAAATAATTATACTGTTGGGAGCAGACATGAGCGAGTGGATCTGTTCACATAACACGTAATATCAACAACAAGAAAATCCAACAAAACTCATTTAAAACAGAGCTATATTGAAGCCTCTGACGGTTGCATCTCCTAACAAAATCTATATGAAGACGCCGCATTTCGATACATGTCAGTGTCAAAGCAGACGGACTTGTTCCTTATATACACTTTACTAGTTATGTGGTTATACGATTTTATTAGCTGGTACACTGAAGAATATTTTGTTTTGTAGCGAACACAGCGCAACTTTCCATGGGTTGCTTTGGAAAATAACAATTAAGTCAACAACCAATAATATGTATTTTTGTAGTAAAACTCAACGGTCAATTTACACGTATATGTCCGCGAGTCATCCTCGTATGTATCCCTGAGTCATCCGTAGAGACAATATTAAAATACATGTGTACGGATGGCTTACGGATGGGGATGACAAGTCTACGTACATGGAAACGTAGCCTAATCCTCATTGATAATAAGTAACACCCGAATTCAAGTCTTTGTCCTCAACTGTTGAAGCTAATAGATCATGGGCGGTATATTTTAAGCAGAAAAAAACGCGTCCCTGTTCACAAGCGTTTCGTCGTCACTGCGAGCATTGTCAGATCGTATTATCGCTCACCTAAAGCCACTCTCTGTAATCAGGTGGTGTTATTTTTACGTCGGGATGACAAGTACTGCTTCCATCACCTGTCAAGGGTATTGTGTGTGATAGTAGATTGATTACAACAGGTATCAATGAATGGTACTACCTGTAATGCATTTCTCTCCAGTATGCAGTAACTGCTTACTTTCCTACTTTTCAAGTAAGCAGTTACTGCCTTTTGACTTTGGTCGATAGGACTGTGTGATATACAGAAAAAAAAGAAATATATATTATACTACAACACTTACAAGAACGTATTACTATAATGTTTGTTTGTATTTTATGGTTATGCTGATCACCTTACCCTTGATGAAATAACTTCATAATAATATTATTTTAAACATTCATATACATTGACCCAGAGGGGTGACATTATACATTTACATTTTAATTTACCTATTGATTTTATCTAATTAAAATGATTGATTTCCGTTGATTCCGACATATCCCCTCCACTGTAAAAGCATGGTATGGTCGATTGTCACGTAAGTCACACGCCAAAAGGCCTCTGGATGAAACATAAATATAGTGAGCGACAGGTTATCGAGTTAATTATTATGAGAACAAACGCTCTTGGGGAATTTTACATGGTCCAGTATTCTTCTGACGTCTTACTTATTTCGTCTTACACATCTGATATAGAGAAACTTATCACTACTTTGTCTCCTTCCAGCTAAGCTGTCCCAGCAGCAAACACGAACATTGGGTAGATGGTTCGTGTTTACTGGGGTGTTCATATTTACCAGAGACGTTGTCTAGCCTCATTGAAATCTTTTAAGAACCACCAATTATTAATACTGGAATAGAGCAACAAGGACATTCATGCATTCATCCAACAAGCACAAAAATGGCCTAATGTCAGTTCAATGATGGGCCAGTGTCGCAGACGGTGAACCAACACTGTTCTGACATTGGGTGAATGCCTCGTATTTACTGGGTCATCTTACCTGCACACACGCTCTGACCTGTGGCCAGAGGTCATCTGTGATGTAGATGATATAAATAAAGAAACCTTTCAATCCCACATGCAACCAATTCCGTACTTTGACATCTCATCAATGGCTACACTTGTTCGAATCAAAAGCTTTTTTGAAATAGTACACTTAATTATATACATATTTAAAATCGTGTCTCTTCTATCATTGCAGTCACGTGTACTTCAACTTTACTCAATTAACATGGTATGAAGGGGTTTTTTTGCGGTCAATGAAGTAGGCCTACTTGTTTGTAAAGTGCGTGAGATCGTATGACATAACAAATGAGGCTACGCACTACTTAACTGTGACAAAGTTCACACCACCTTTTGTTCTTATATAAAACATTTATCTATATATCAAACATGTAGCATATAATATACAAGTACATAATTACTTTTTGCAGCAGACAAAAAGCAGACAAATAGCTTTCGACAAGGGGGGGGGGGGGAGTTGACTGCATATGTAATGTACATGTGTGTGTGTTATTTCAAGGGGGACTTACGCTTTGCATGGTTTATGCACGGGAAATCATTGATATTAAGGATATAAAGAATAAGGATATAGAAGAAACAAATGTTGCCTTGGTTTAGTCTAAGCTTAACGGCAGATGGCAGTTCACAATGAGAGGGGTCATTGGAGGGGTCAATGAAAAACCTTACAACCTGGACTTGAACTCTCCCAGCAAACAAGATACTTTGACTATTTGATTGTTTGATGATTTGCCAACGTCGCATCGCTGACGATTTTCACAATAGTGCTATTTATGTGCTTGCAACAAAACGTGGATAACCATTTAAATATATTTGTTATCACAACGACATCAAATCTATTCGTTTCCACTGTTATCTTGGTCGGTGAATGTTCTTGTTCCGTTTATCTTTACGTGCACTGACGAGGCCTCAAGTCAAATTCATTCACTCTTTGTTCGCATGTCTATCTGCCATGTACAGCATCAGAAATGCATTGTATTCTGCTTTTGTTATAGCATGTATGTGTGACGACAACTGTGATCTGAATTGCATACGAAACTCGAATGTTATATTAGCATAAAACTTTCTAGTGGAGATATTGAGAATCTGTGCAAAAGTATTATATCATATGGAAAACAGAATGAAGTGCAGAAGGTATACATTTCTGTGCTAAGGATGTACTGACAATATTACAATGCGCGCTAAATTGACACCATGTTGGTGTAATGTTTGGCCACCGTCTGTGACGGTGGCCCAACATTACACCAACATGGTAGCAGTGTCCCGTGTTCATTTACAATGGTTGTTTTGTGTGGAATATAGCCTGAGGATTTAAGTACCAAGGCGGCTTTCATACGGACAATAATATTTGACTGCCCAGAGGCAAACACCTGCCATTTGATAATAGGTCCCGTTATCACTCGCGTGGCCTGTGGGACCCTAACGATTACCATTCTTGTCAACATTTTCAGCGCCGGATGATTGAAAGTGAAATATTGATCCCATGAAATTGTTAATCGTCAAATATTTTTACAGTTTGTGTACTGCTAAGATTTTCAACACTGAATAGTACGCATTTTCTTTAGTTTCTTTGAAGTCCATAAGTACTGATCTGTAAAGGGATAATTATATATTTTTTCCACATAATCGTCCGAAAACTATGATCTCTCACATCAAAGGTGGTAATCAACCGTATACCGGTAAACCACCGCAAATTATACGGTGATTTGCATAACGATTTACATGCGTCTTATCTACGATCGCCATCTATCGAGAAAGACACTTTGCTGGTTTAATATTGGGCCAATGTCGCAGATGATGGGCTAACATTGAACCAGCATCGTGTCCGCGTCCCTATTTGATGGGGACCTCCAGCGTTCGTGTTCTGTATTTGCATGACTTAGTTAATTATTTTGCTGTTAGACTTATGATTGCATCGTGAAGGAATGTTCAAAGAGAACTTTTTCGGCCATGCTTATTTCGACTCGGAAACTAATTTGGTGATTGGGCCATGAGCGTACTGTTTTACGTTGTTAGCATGGTTAGGCATTGGAAGTTTATGTCGTAGTGCTTAATTATTTTTTTCATTTTCTATTTACGTCGGACGATGGAAGGAAACATTTTACCTCACCCTCATGTCATCATATTATCTTGTATATCACTCATTTTCCATTTACAGATTGCACTGATTTCAACGTATTACAAAGCCATTTAAATGACTGTACACATGGAAAAGTGACGTTAAAAGTTATATGTACTTATGCAGTAGTCTATGATACATCATTAATGGTTTAATACGTAATTATTCATTCAAGCCATATTTCCATAACATTTGTGTTTTATTTTCTGTGTTGACAGATTTTCGATCCCGAGGGCTCCTTCCTGTCCTACATTAACACCACTGCCGACCCGCTGTACGGGCCCCAGGGGCTGGGCATCACGGCAGACGGTGACGTGGTCGTAGCTGACTCCGGCAACCACTGCTTCAAAATCTACAAGTACCTACAGTAAACCAAAGACAACCAGCAACTTACTCAAGATCTGCCAGTACTCTTGTGAAGATAAATTGTACACTCTCTGCCAAACAGCCTGAGACATTCACCAACTTTGATACTACTACGTTTAGCGGATTTTTGCCGATGTGACATCTACACTATTCCATGAAGAACATTCTGGAGTGTTGCTCAGGTGTCCGCCTCCGCAACACCTGTAACGCCAAGGATGGTACGTGGAATCCTTGCGAGTCCACCACCGGACACTAACAGAGGCAACTTTCAAACCCACTTAACGTTGGTGCATAGTCGGAGCAACGTCGGAGACGTTGCGCAAGCGTTGAACCAACAGCTGGCACATTGTATCCCTGGACTTTCTGAAAGGACAAAGTGTATTAATAAGTTATTTTGGATAGCTATTATATCTCAATATCAAGCAATATGAAAATCCGAGATATATAATAATTATATACCTTACAATCACTACATCGAGGATTATTATTCTAGCTTTTTCCAAAGAATTAATCGAGGATAAATTGTGTTTCCAACTTTGTCAAGGACTGGCACCCAAAAACTGTAACAAGTGTGAACGTATCGTCTGTCGGTACAATTACACAGGACAATCATGTATTCAGTTTTAATTGGACATATTACAGTTCGGATTTACAACTGTTTTTGAAATAGTTATACACTGATACAATAGACCTTTATTACATATACGATTATGGAATTTAAAAAAATGAATTGCTTCTGTCTAAAAGCTTGTTTTACCAAAAATAATCATTCACATTCAATTGTAATTATTTATGATCTGCGAATTGCATGTGAAGTTATTAGATTGTATATGTAATCAAAATAGAGGAGATATGTCACAATAAGATTGAAGTGAGTTTCAAGGGCTATCAGCAATCGCGATATATTAAACCCAATGCTGGTCTAATACTTGTCTTTTGTCTACGACGTTGGCCCAAAATTAAACCAATCTTTGGACCAATATCTGAGATGTTATCGATTTTGTGATCACGCTGATCATCAGGGCAATATAATGACTACTATCAGCCAGTTAACCCAATGATACTGGTTAACCCTTGTCCTCTTAGGGCAATATAATGACTACTATCAGCCAGTTAACCCAATGATACTGGTTAACCCTTGTCCTCTTAGGGCAATATAATGACTACTATCAGCCAGTTAACCCAATGATACTGGTTAACCCTTGTCCTCTTAGGGCAATATAATGACTACTATCAGCCAGTTAACCCAATGATACTGGTTAACCCTTGTCCTCTTAGGGCAATATAATGACTACTATCAGCCAGTTAACCCAATGATACTGGTTAACCCTTGTCCTCTTAGGGCAATATAATGACTGCTATCAGTCAGTTAACCCGATGATACTGGTTAACACTTGTCCTCTTAGGGCATTATAATGATGACTACTATCACTCCTAGGACTGTATATTATACGTTTTCAATCAAGTTTCACACCAAATAAAATGTCACTGAAATTGATTGTATTTTATACATCCCAATGTCGGCTTAATGCTGGACCGTCGCCTGCGACGGCGGCCCAGCATTAAACTCACATTGGTTCACGGAGTGAAATAATTCAATGAGAAATATATAGTTCTGATCAATATAACTAGTTATCGTCATTTGAAGCTGGAAGTTGCGTCAGCTGTTCCAGCATTAAATGAATGACACACACTAGCAGACAATTCAACAGGACAATATTATAGGTTTATGATTTATATATCGTAGAATATAATATTTCTCGTTTTTTCCCAGTGACATTAGCTAACTGATCAGATATCGCTTATGCCGATGCCTTTCGGCTTTTCAGTGCAGTATGTAGAAGTAGGCCTGTTAATTTATAATCATGAAAATAGAGCGTGTTTGATGTAAAGATCATTATGTACTGATAATAATGAGACATCAGTGTCATGAGTATAACTATCGATATTTCTGATGTGAAGTAACCTATTGCGTGCTTCTGATAATTCCAAATATATATATATAAAATAGACGAAAAGAAACAGTTACATTTCTCATTGAATTGGTGAAAGACGCCCATCTTGAATAATGTACTGATGATAATTTTGATGATAATAATAATTATCGGCACATATCTTATAGGAAAAAAGAACACATCGAATTGAACAGTGAACAGGTGAAAGACGTCTTATTATATAGCAATGGTCTTGACATCTATATACAGTATATACAACAACTTGAAACACTGGAGTGGTGATAATTGGCACAGGTACTGGTCAAGTGTCCAGTTAGTGGTCAAGTGTTGTTATTAGGCTGGCGATTGAGGTGATACTACATACAGAGGTACCGGGCAGACGGACATACGGTCCTTGAGACTGGACGGCCAACACAACAAAATGACTGATTTACCCTATAAGTAGAGCAGACAGTGGAAGAACAGTCATATATTCATATCGGTGCCAAATTGTGGTTGTCTGAACTTTGGAAAAAACACCGTCCAACACTTTTTACCTGGCTCAAGTGTTTGTGACCGGGTTCCTACAGTGCAGACACGTAGACAGTCATAAGTAAGTGCTTGTAATATACACATCATAAAATTCTAAAGCTGAGAATAGAAGTACTATCTGTTCCTTGAAGCAAACACACTTGAATCACATCTCTATATCGATAATGTTTTTGAGACATTCATTTATTATGAATTTTGCCGTAAACACACTGTGACAGTCACGTGTTTTAAGAGATAAAATATTTGAAGAGCAACATAATTGATTTTTTTTTACAAAACTTTAATAAATAAAGATATTACACTCAATAAAATGTTGTAAATATATTTTTCAACTTTATAACTACGGTGTCATCAACGACTGTGTGCATTATAAAAGTAATAAAAAAGAGGTTATCAGGTTATGTCAGTGTATGTATGAGTATGAGTAAAGTGTCAGATACGATGGTATTGTGACCAGAGGTGTCTACAAATGACAGTGTATTCACTATAATATGCGTACAGTAAAGTGACAGTATGCTAGTGCAGTAAAATGTGCATCATGAGTTAAGAGAGCTCAGTGTTGTACGATGCATATGATGAATATCATGTGAAATACTTAGGGATTGAGAGATTGGTGCAAACTGTTATATTATATAATGTCAAGCATTGTATTTTTTCATGTATGCTTTTGTGATATTATCACGAAGTAGGTTAAAAATCCTAAGCTTATCGCTACCAAAACCTCATTTCAACCAAAGTGTATGTCCTTTTAGTTTAGTTGAAATAGAAGCCCATTGATCCCAAGAGATCTCGCTCTGTATTACAGATATTGTAGGCTACTGTGGCGCATTTGCATTTCTTAAAATAAAATTGACATAATATTTAGTGACACATACGTTGAACATTTTGAGCTAGTGTGGCAGATACGTCATCTTGGTGTCAGATACTTTGTTACATAACACGTCAAACCAATGTTGTTTTAATGTTGGCCCACCGTCTGCGATGCTGAGCCAACATTAAACCACCATTGATTTAACGTTTTTTATTTTTGCTGGAAAATCTTATGCGCCTTTCATCGCCAGGGGGCCATAGTCATCAAATGGTAAAACAAACAATACAAACGTTTCCACTTCACACCTTTGCAGTATCTAGCTGTACGCTTTAGTACTGTGTACCTGTACCTGTGTACAGCGCTTCTCATATCACATTTATATAGCAGTTTAACCCTTTCAACCCTCACGGTGCATTACAGCATCATTTTACATCCCTGAAACAGACTTAGCCTTCCTAAAATTAAGGGGTTTTAGAAGGAAAATATCCATGATACTTTTACCAATACATGGCAATTTTCTTATATTTTTCACCCATTTCAAATCATCTTCGTCCACTACAAGTCGGGAATTGCGACAGCAATTCGCGGCTTGTAGTGGACGAAGATGACAATTGTAAAACATTACTAGGTATGCCACTGTATGGTAACATGATTGTGCATCGTATGAAAACATTTCTATACTGTACTCCTGTACTGCGAGAACCGCTGCTTGTCAGTATTAAAAAAGGCGTCATGTTCTAGCGTGACTCTCGGTTAACGATATGTTTTTGTGTAAATTACATTCCACGCATTGCGGTCAACACAGACTCGTCACATGGTTGCTGTTAGTTGAGGCATAACGTTTTTTTTACTTTTGTGGCAAAACTTTTTATTCCTGAGCAGCGTTAGCCACAGGAGGTGTAAATTCGTTTTCAATTATATCACCATGATCACCCACATTTTTATTCAAGCTAGACTCCCTGACAAATATCCCCCTTTTACTCTTGGAGGTGCATGCCTTGATTAGTCATTGGCCTCAGTACAGTATCCTCGCAGTGTAAAATCCCCCCACCGAATAGGCTTCTCTATTCTATCGGGACGTACTAGTATATCTACAACGGGACGCTGGTCGAACGTCGGATTGATGCTGGGCCAGCATGGACAACGTTCCGCCGGATGTTTTTTCATTCAGAATTTTGTGTGCCCATCGTAAACACTGTCTATTATAAAGTACAGTGCGTGGCGTTATCCAAAACACTTCCAACTGCAAATCATCCTATTCACCGCCCCCCCCCCCAAAAAAAAAAAAAAAAGGACGGAGACGACAATACTAGATCGAATCATCCACAGTCTGATAAATAAATCATATATATAGTTTTATTAGGCTTCAGGAATTATCATAATAGTCAAGTTCAATTTGTTTTCACCGTGATTGTTTTCTTGGTCTTAAAATGTCACTGATATGCATAAACTCGACTGGAGACGCCATGCTTTGCTTCAGTAGGATATTTTTTTTAAAGTGACATATTTTATAGAATTTATCAATGATTACTTTTCCCCACATATCATCTGATAATAACACGGATAATAACAAAAATGTTCCTCGATTAGTACAATATGTAATTATATTTCAGCTAGTCATTGACAAATGCTAGACGAATAAAATGTGATCCTTTAGCAGGCAAAGTGTCGTAATATGCCACTCGTTTAAATGACACATAATACACATACACTACCCAGCGAACTCACGACATCGACCCAATGTTGGTCCAATGTCATTGGTCCAACATTGAGTTGATGTCTCGTGTTTGCTGGGTAGCTGCTAGGGGTCAAAATACATTTGTATGCGCGATTGAATGTGGCTGAAAAATACATTTGAATAATTCGTATCAAATCGATCCATGGTTTCTTCTTCAGATCAGATCATGCAGGTACTTGCATATTTTTTTGTATGTGAAATATGGCAATTTTAAGTATGCGGTTGCCTATGTTGTTCTCATGTCACTGATAAGTGTTTATTATGATAGAAGTCGTCTGTGATTGTAATAAAAAAAACTACATTGCTTTTTGTGACAACATGATTTTTTTTGACGTATATGATACATAGTAAGCGTTGCCATGGTTACCCTGCATGTCTAACTTCCTAATGGTTATCCTGTTTAACTTTCAAAATGCTGCTAGCTTCTAGTACACTTTTTTATACATTCTGTTAGAATAATATGTATGGATTATACACATGACGTAATAAGATACGTTAGTGTCGTGCGCAGCTTCAGATGTGTGTGTATGCTCAAATTTATAGGTCAAATGTTCCCGCAACTGACTTGAGCTTGTCTGCATTGTTTTAGTTTTTATCGCAGTGGAAAATACCCTATAGCAATGATAACTATATAAGCAACCTTCAAGTAGGGCTTGTTTAAAGTGAACATTGTTTGTGTGCTGGTTTTCTATCCGCCTTAGGTCTTGTATCGCGGAAATCCACAAAATAAAAGATCTCAGTCGGATGGACAATAACTCCGAACATCAATTTAATTTGATTGTAAACGCATGCCAATTCTTATGACAAATCTTTTATTCATATCCCCGTGGATTAGCCTGCAAATAAAGAGATAATAATAAGCAGCTTGAGTGGTACATGTAACAATATTATTTTGCTTGTCCCCAATGTCTGTGTATATTTATAATGAATTGACACTTTTTAATTCTCAAAGATCGATTGCTTGTAAATCCTCGCCATTACATGTTGTAATAGTCCTAAGCCTTGACGTTCTTTTTAACACACGTTGTCTTGTTACCCTCAGAGTGAAAATGTGTTCTTTTAAATAATGGAAAGACCTTCAGCATGTTCAGTATGTTTAAAGACATTGTCAGATCTGATACTTGAACTTCTGATTTCAATGATGTGCTGTAATAAGGTCTTGAGATTGAGGTATCAGGTCATAGGTTCTGATACCTATCCCAGCATACACAAAACATTTGTATCACATTTGTACAATGTCGGACCAACGTCGAAGACGTTGGGCCGACATTGTACAAATGTTATACAAATGTTTTGTGTTTACTGGGTAACACCCAAACGTGTGATAGTGTGCGACTGGCATATTGAGATGGATGGTAGTAAAGTGTACAAATATTCTATGTCAAATTATTTATTGGATAATTAAATGTAATTACTCGTAAGTATTCCAAAATGCACAACCGTCAGCTACATTCTTTATAATCTGCACATCGTTACCTCGGTATCAAAGGGGCGTATCTGCCACCTTTCAGAGTGGTGGATACGATCATTTACTATCGATGTGACGACATTGTCTGTTTGTCGATATCCGCATGTAGCTATAGATGTTATATATGTATATATCATTATATTAGTTGCAGTAGGTTGTATATTATACAGTGTTCTATACCGTTATCATTATTACATGTCATAAACATATTGTAAAAAATGGTCATTATGCAAGTCACTGTATTGTTAAATGTTTTCTGTTCTTCACATTATTGCATTAAAGTGGTTAACGTATCTATCTGGTTGTTCTTTATAATCACATCCGCATTATTATTACCTCAACTTTTAAAGTATTAAAAACCGATTTTTAAAAACAGATCCATTTAGTCGAACTTATGTCTTGCTATCATTTGGCCACTAAACTGATCCATGTTTCGTTTTGATTCTAATCAATTCCGAAAGTGACTTCTTAGATTGGCAACTTTTGTTGCTAGTGGGCTTTAACCCTTTAACCGCCAAATTATTCAATTGTAATTTTCACTCGCTTGAAGTTGTGTCTCGCTGACGCGATCCACAACTTCAAGCGAGTGAAAATTATTCAAATTTGACAAAATGGAGGTCAACTTTTTCCCAATCTTGCTTATATAAAGTCACATTTTATATTTAACGTGCTTAAAATGTGGTACGTAATGTGGTAATAAAAACTGAAGAAACCGAATATATGCGGCGCCGGCGGTTAAAAGGTTAGAAGGGTTATTCAGATAGATCCACGTGACCAATACTCTTGTGATGCCTGTTCAACCAAGTATCCTTGGTTGGATCAAGGATACTATAACCCTGTTGTAGTATCCTTGCTCCAACTGAGCCCATCTGGAGACATTCACAATTTGTTTAACCCTTTAACCGCCCCGGCCGCATATATTCGGGTTTTCATTTTTTATAAGCACATTAAATACCTCATTTTCAATATGGTGAAGATAAAATGTGACATAAACCAGAAAGATTTGAAAAGAGTTGACCACCATTTTGTCAAATCTGAATAATTTTCACTCACTTGAAGTTGTGGATCGCGTCAGCGAGACACAACTTCAAGTGGGTGAAAATTCAAATTGAATAATCTGGCGGTTAAAGGGTTAAAGTCGTACACTTACGGGTCTGTATGTTGTGGGAATGAGTTAATGCGCCATGGAAACTGGTCACAAAAGTCGTGGGAACGAGTTATAATGTCGTGAACGGGTTACATGAATTGTAGTTCCGAACGAGTTAATTATTGGAACAAGTTCCGTATGTCGTGGCAACGCCTTCGTATGTTGTGAGAGGAAGCTGATAAGTCACGAGAGCGGCTCACGTATATCGTGGAAACAAGTTAATAAGGTGTTTGTAACTAGAGGGAACGTCTTACGTATGTCGTGCACACAACTTAAAGCATGTTGTCCCTGCAGCATACGTGTATCGCTTCCACTGTTCCCGGTTTAGCTAATTCGTGTATTATATAAGAAATCATGGTGTCCACCAATACTGATCACCGTAGCCCTATATACCTAATTAAAAGCTCTGTCCATCACTTTAAATAACGGTCTAACTTTAAAGTAACTGTCACACGACACATTAGTATTGCCTCTAAAATGATGATTTATCGTGATATTAAATGGGCCTCTTTTTTTTTGGTTAGATATCGGTTAGAATATTTGCCCAGAAATTCGGTAGTGATGTCATAGTGTCTGTAGATCACATATAATGTCAACTCTGCAACCGCCAACCTCAACGTATTTGCATTTTATGTTGGCAGTAAATATTAAGTTCTAAAGTAGATACAAATTAGAAACTATCACATCTTGCATGATACACATTGTAGGATACAAAATGAAATAATGTCTGCGGCGCTGTACACAGATTGTTATTAAACACAAGTTACAACGAAAAATGTATCGTATTCATAACTGAGCTTTAAATTCTATTGTACGTATGATAGGAAACGAAATTAAATGAATTGGGCTTTAGGCCACCTTAGTGCACGTATAGGCTAAACTGGCCCACGATAACCTCCTGAGGATGGAGAGATGACACTGCCCTCCAGACACATAATTTAAAATTCGAACACCGGCGGTCTGAGGCCGAGCTCGCTACTTCACGGTCACGGAGTCTCCCCACAATATTGAATCTTTACGATTGAGCAGGAAAGAAACATTTTTTATCTTTCAAACTTGAATGCCAGAGCGGAGTTCGTATCCGCGATATCGACTTTCCAAGCAGTCCGCTTTAACCCCTCCACCAGGACCACCGCACGTATGATAGAAGTTGAAATAACTATGAAATTTACTTCAATTGATACATATATTTCGCAGTGTAAGACAATGACTAATGAAACTAAAGCTAAAGAAAATTAAAAATCTCGTTCGGCAACCATGTAGACGGTGACCTTGTGAATAATTATGTGACACATAATTATGTTTTTTAAATTAGTTTCAGATGGACATTCGTACGAGAAAATGCATACGACATCGTAGGGTCCGTCGTCACATAACAGGTTTTCTTACTCGTCACCACATCAAGCCCACGCCATCATGCATGCATCTTCACAACGATGTCGTATGCACATAATCTATGCAAACTTTGCGTAAAAACTACAGCAAAATTTTGATAAACATTGATAATAATCTTGATAATAATTATTAAAATAAATTTCGATATTAATACAATGGCTTGATGGTTTTCCGAAATCGATACGTGTAATTGAACCCTATACTGTATACGTCACTCCCACCGCTTACATACTGTACACATGTGAGGTAATTGCCTCATCAATGCCAGGAAATACATGTAAGTACAGCACCCTATTAGCCAAGTAAAACAGGTCCCGGTTTCATCAACAGACAACTTAACCCTTTCAGGCCTGAATTTACCATTGTCATCTTCATCCACTACAAGCCGCGAATTGCTGTCGCAATTCTCGACTTGTAGTGGATGAAGATGACTTGAAGAGGGTGACAAATAAGCGAAAATTGCGATGTATTGGTGAAACAGTTTCATGGAAATTTTCTTTTTAAAACGCTTGGTTGTAGGAAAATTAAGTCAGTTTTCAGGGATGTTAAATGATGCTTTTATGCATCGTGAGGGCTTAACTCTTCCTTTACCAAATTCGCGTTTAAGGGAAAACCACCTTCCTTTACCAAATTCGCATTTATGCGAAATTCACATGTGTACAATATATTAATTGCAATGGAGATATTTCATTATATGCATGGCTGAAAATCGCCAATCAGAATTATCAGTGACATGGACGAAACGTTATATTGCGTTCTTAATTTGTGCGATGTGCGCATGCGCAGAAGCTATGCCTTTAATGTGCACATGGACTACCTCAGATGTCCTCCTTGAAAAAGAAGTCGGTTTCTGGGGGTATTTTTATCAGGGAGAAGTCGGTAAAGGAAGAGTTAAAGGGATAAGTCAAATTGTTGTCCATGGATGGTGACTTAGCTGAGGCAGTTGGTGAAACCAAGGAGGTTGAAAAAAGTTTTTTTTACCTCCTTGGTGAAACTGAGCACAGGCATTTTATTTATTACTCTGCCGTTCAAAAGCAAACAGCAGTGACTGCTTACTTTTCAAATGAGCAGTTACTGCTGTTTGCCATTTCCATACACACCTGTCCACCCTCCTGTCACCTATATGACCCTCGTGGCGATTGACGTTGTAGTTAAAGGTCGATTGGCTGTACCCCGTAATTAAAAGACCATTTTTGTAAGGTAAACGCTAATCTAGTGGTCTCTAATACAGATCTATAGAGATGTCCAGTATTCGCTAGGCGGAGCTAGTGGACAATAATCACCAATTTGCCTTTTATCTCGGTGATTGTTTTTCCAGGTTGATTCAGCCCTCGACGCATGTGGGGACATTCTTGATTTATGTCAACATTTGAGTCATTTAATTTCAAAGATGTCTTATCATTATTGAGTATTATAGGAGTATAACCGCTTATCATCGTCAACGTAATAGGCCCCTACGTATTAGTAAGTGAATTGTAAACAAATTAAAACATTGTTATGTGTTAGTATCACAACTATAGCAAAATAAAGTGTGCTTTTCTGTCTTGATTTAGTAGAAATAATGAAATAAATGTTTGGATAAATAAATAAACCAAAGACTTATTTAAAAATGTTCTTTGGAACAGAAAAATATACTGGCTCAAATGAAAACGTTTTATTAATCCTTTAAGTACTAAATTCATTTTAAAATATTCATCCCTTTGAAGATGAACTGATCTAGAAGCCACAAAATTAAGTGGGTGAAAATTGTTCACATTGAACTTGTTTAACTAAAAAAACAACTATTTGAATTATTGCTGATACAACACAAATTTCACTCTCAAAACCGTTATTTTATATTATAATAAAACAACATTATAATCATGGTTGGCATTCACACAAGTCATACAGGAAAATGAATGAATGAATGTATCTTTACGAGTGGGCGCCACCGGAAACTGAGAAACATCTCAGCAAATACGAGACAGCGTCGCAGACAGTGACCAGTTTGGGACGTAAAATCCGTTTATCATTGCATAAATTGACTTTACATTGTTTGCTTCATTACCATGATTATAGATTGACATGACAGCTTCGTCTGACTCGGCCTACTCTGCTCTGCAAATACAGCTACCTCTCAGCTTTGCGCAGCAGTCCGATACTATTATTATAACAACTCTGGGTTCACAGAGTTATAACGTATTGGAACGCAGTTTGATTTGGCAAATTTGGTTTGAATGATCACCCATCTCGTGTATACAGAATACTTGATGGTCATGGAAACACGATGGTGACAGCAGAGTGTTTACAGTTGACATCGTGAAACTATCAACATAACCTGACAACATGATTATAGATGCCATGACATCATCAGTTCATAATCAGATAATATAAACAAAGATTGCTTACAACAGGTAGCTAGCCTAACTAAGCTGATTGATAATAATTATTATGTCTACGTTTACTACAGCAGTACCATGGGTAGCCGGCCGGGAACTACTGTTTAATATGACAACCTCGTCACCACGGATATCACACAGGAATGAGAAGTCATTCAAAAGGTATTTCTGAATAATTGTAATTCGTATTATTAGTTATAAAGTGATGCTACCATGGGAGTGTAAATGTATCTGCTGCAACTCGTAACTAAACAGCGCACGCCAACGTTGGATTAATGTGGGGCCAACGTCAGCGACGTTGGCCCAACATTAATCTAACATTGGGTTAATTTCTCGTGTTTGCTGGAGAGACATGTATGAAGGGGTGTAACTAGAGCCAAGAACGCCACTTGCACTCGGCTGAGCTCCGGGGAGTCCCACATTTCGCGGCATCATTTCTTCATCAATAATGCCTGTGACATTACAGCTGTGAGCACTTGATTTGACACGGTCAATGGGATGTGTCAATGCTCCATCATACATCAGAATACTCCGGCGCAGAAAATTAATTTTTCACTCACACAGCGGACGGTTCTGTTTAACAGTTTAAGCAATGAGCATGATGAGTGGAGCACTCATTCTTTTAAACCTGTTACACATATTTTTCTGTCATTCTTTTATCTTCGTGGCTTTTTCACAATAATTATGCATTACTATCACCCTCTGTAGACTTGTCTTTCTAACATGGTGTCCTGCTTTCTAATGAGCCGTCACCACACGCATATGACACAAACATAATTCACAGTTTTTGCATATTTAAATATGGTAAAAGTGTTCCATTGTTTGCGTAGAATAGCTTTTGTACTACCTTTAAACACATGTAGGAATTGAAAATGAGCTGGCGTGTATCTAAAGTCAAATAGATCGCTGCTCACAAAATATCGCATGAAAATTGACACTTTTGTTAAATTTATTTCAACATCGATAAACCGTCAACTTTTTTCCTATAAATTAATTTTTGTCCAATACATGAGATAATTATTTCACCAAAGTGTCCTGATTTCTAACTTGCTCTTATATTTCTTAGAAAGCAGGACATCCATAAAATGAAATTGCTAGAAAGCAGGACACTTTTTTCAAAATACTTTGTTGAATATCGTAGATTTGGATGTCAATATTTGAGAAGGTGAAATAATGATTTGATTTATTGGATACTAAAGTATTTTCAGAAATATTTTTGACGCGGTAGGTTTATCCATGCACACAATCTAGGTACACACTAAATAAATCTCAATTCGTACATGTGTTAGCAAGGTGGTAGAGCTCATTAGAAAGCAGGGCCCCATGTTGGTATAAACATATCTATTGAACCGACCACCAGAGTATCACCAAGAATTTATTAATATATGTGTGTGTTTATTGTCATAGTTGTTATAAATAAGCTGTTATAAATGTTATAACACAGTGACTAATAAGCCCTAGAGGGCTGGGTATTTATTTTCGTGTATTATTATACTATGTGAAATATATGTATGTACTGGTCACTTTAATAAACAATTACTTACTTACTTACTTACTTACTTACGTATACAAAGATATCAAAGCGTCTCCAGCGGGCCACTTATTCTCGCCTCACTGCCCGGCATTATGACATAATAAAAACACGATCTTCATTCAATTTATAACACGATCTTTAGACTAATAAAAATATGTTCGAATACAATACGTTCTTTACAAATTTATGACACGATTTCTATGAAATATTATTATACCGCATTACAATATACGAAGATATCAAAGCGTCTCCAGCGGGCCACTTATTCTCGCCTCACTGCCCGGCATTATGACATAATAAAAACACGATCTTCATTCAATTTATAACACGATCTTCGGAAATTAAAAACACGATCTACAGAAATTTATAACACGATAATTGGACTAATAATCATCTATTACTTACTTACTTACGTATACAAAGATATCAAAGCGTCTCCAGCGGGCCACTTATTCTCGCCTCACTGCCCGGCATTATGACATAATAAAAACACGATCTTCATTCAATTTATAACACGATCTTTAGACTAATAAAAATATGTTCGAATACAATACGTTCTTTACAATTTTATGACACGATTTTTATGAGTGAATTATATTATGCCGTATTATAATATACGAAGATATCAAAGCGTCTCCAGCGGGCCACTTATTCTCGCCTCACTGCCCGGTGTTATGACATAACACGGCACACTGTTCCGCGTTCATATGTGTAGACCCAGCGTTGGCCAAACATTGTTTCAATGCTGGGCGTAACGTTTAGCATTCGCTGAGTTAACATGATGCGTGTTGGCGTTGTCGGCGATAGCGATTAGTCTACGCGATGCACATACTGTTTACTCTTTCAATAAATCTTGTAGATTTGGAAATTATAACACGGTATTCTGTAAAAAAGCCAGAAAAGGGGTCCTAAATTTTGGGGTCCATGACCTTACCGTGTTATAACCGATCCGTGTTGTAACGATTCGTGTTATATCGTTGTTCACCTGTACAATTATATTAGTGGATAGGCCTACATCCACCGACACAATCTGTTTAGATGTTCTCAATATTTTTTATGATTTATGTAGCATACACTAATATATATATATATATATATAATAAGCCCACGTTAATGAAATGCTCAGTCTGTCAACTTGGTAGTTTGAGACGGTTCTCAATCGTGTATTTAATAGTCCTACCTGTAAACCGAGCTTATTATTTTTCTTTCCTTCGTCAACACTATTTTCGGATGAGTGCTTAGTGTATTTTGTTTTTGTGCGATGGATCGTTCTTGTCAAACTGTGGGACTTCGAAAAGTTCATATAATTAATCCAGGATTATGCAAGATAGCCGCTTATGTTAGTGTCAACTTTCCCGTTCTACAAGTGCGCTCTCTAGTCTGGGGTTAGTTTGACCAGCATCATGCCATTGAGATTTCGCGCATAAAGGCCGACATTCCACCTCAGCGTGGTATCATTTACCTCAGCGTGGTTTCATTTACCTCAGCGTGGTGGACCAGCAACTGTTACTGTTGTACGCGTAACTGACGCAGGATAAACAGATCTAATTGTTGCTGGTGACGTCATAGAGTCTGTATCAATGAAGGTAACTTTGTCGACTTGGAAAAAACTGGCAAACTTCTGGAAAAGCTTAGGCCAGCTTAGGTATTCTGTGCTGGTGTGTCTGAAACGGAATTTCAGGCTGTTTGTTCTGGTGTGAGATATGTTCCCGATTAAGTAAAATGTGCCATTCAATCGAGTTGCCAGCAAAAAAATGTTTAAAATGGTACACACTTCGCACAAATGCCACTAGAGATGAGAGGAACCTTGTGCTAGAAAAAGATAACAGGTGTGCTGAATGTAACCAGATGTATCACCGTGCAAGATTTACAAGTAGACGAAATCTAGACATTCTGTTAAAAGGGCGACTACAGAGGACATAGGACCATCTTCCAGTAATCCTATCCACCCTTCGCGTCCACGTAGCAAAGATATACTGTATTTTTGTGCATCATTAGTGAATGTTATTTATTTGAGATGTGAAAGGTTAGTCATTTATTCAAGTACATTTGCCCAATAATAAATGCGCATTAACATACCAAGCGTTGCCAATAATTGTTGTAGATGTTTAAATCGCATATCCATCACAATTGATGCGGCTACGTCGTCCCTTTTTGCTAAAGGGGCTCTCACTCGGGATCACCATTTTTGTCATTTTATTTTGACTAATGTATAATAACTTTTCAAAATAATATATTTCCCCTAAAACATAACTTTCTATCAAGTACTATGTAATGTTAAGATATTATTTTAGCTAAAGGTGAACCCCCCCCTCCCCCCACACACACACACACATTTCCTCGCTCACAATAGTGATAGGACTAACTTTATACCATGAAGCAAACGCGTCACAGTGTAGTTTCTTACTAAATTTGAGAAAAAAAAAATTAAAAATCCACTAACGAAATTTTATTCCGTGTAAACATTCAGCCACAATAAGGTCCTGAGCGATGTACCAACATTAAAACAATATCTAATGAGCCATTCACAGGAAACACAAAACATATGTATAATATTTATTCAATTTAGGACCAACGAAAGACGTTGGACCAACGTTGTATGAATGATATACAAATATTTTGTGTTTACTGGGCTGCCTCGTGCCGGTCGGGTGGTTTCTCTATCCCCCCCCCCCTTCTCCCCCGGATCGACATCTACATCCTCATCCAGCAATCACTGTTGGTTTACCCAAGGATTGTTTACCATTTGGCCGATATCTTCAATTTTGATCATCTCACCACTGTGTCAAATCGTTCTGTCGTATCATACGGAGTGAAGGTGATGTGACAGGCTGGTAATGTGGTTGGCTGACGCATGGCTGATGTTGTTTGTGGCAAAAGTCGAAGACATGCTTCCCTACAGTCTGTATATTTGGCGAACGTGATCCAGATTAACCCTTTATCACCGAGTAGTTTCTGATCAGTTTATAAATGTGTTTTCACCAATTTAGGCATCTTTTTAAGTTGCCGGGCGGAGACAAGAAAAAAAAAGTTTTTTAAGGTGATTAAATATTTAGTTACAGCATATCCTTCAGACAATTATTTATTCCATGAAAAATCAATCTCAAAGTATTTATTTCAAATATACTCCAGTCCCCCATTGGAGATTGAATGGTGGCTCCTGACAATTTTCTGAGTATTCATGACAAATTATGAATACAAGTATTCGTATTGTATTTAATTACTATTTAAAATTCCTGTATTTATCAAAACAGAGAAATGGAACAATAAAATGTGTTATTGAAACACAACTGATTTAAGCCCCTATATATTTTCTTCTTGCTAGGATCTTACACGCATAACGCTGTACAGGTAAGTTTTGAAAAAGGGCGATTGACTAAAGATGTGTGTGTCATAAATCTGCGGCCTGTGCGCTGTGACATAATACTATGCCTGAGCCTACTCCCTTAACATGTTAACAGACAAATCCGTTCACCCTCTTTTTGATGACAACATTGCAATATGTGATAAGAGTACCGTACTCACAAACCACGGCCGTCATCGTCTCCAGGCCTCCAACAACATCCTCCTCACCTTCTCAGTAAAACACGATAAGTTGATCCATGCAGTGTTAGATTTATGTTGGGCCAGCGTCGCAGAATTTATGCTATGGGTCTACAACTGGGACTTAGTATAGCCCTAAATGTCATCGTATTTCACTAGTGGTAAACGGCATTTAATGCTGTACATTTAATGCTATTTAATGGCTACAGACAGACAATATTTTGTTGGCACAAAGACAAGTCATCACAGACTTATTCGCCTGTACCTACATTCTAAACATTAATTTAATGTTGAACCAATGTATCAGGATACATAAAAACACACTATGTCTGTGAATGACATAATTTTACCTTCCTCATGCATTACATTATTCTTCTTCTATTATTACTGCTTTTTTATTACATCTTGCCACTATAGGTATATTTTACATGTATTTGTATTCGATTACATCTGGACAGTGATGTATTCGTATTCAAATACATTTTTAAAGGGAGTATTTGTATTCATGACTTCACTTCTACAATTATATTAATAGACATATTGCATCATGTATATTTAGCATCATTGATAGGCTCTATAATCTGATAGTACAGATACACGATCATGGTGA
>OZ024913.1:47759049-47761549 GCA_964017125.1 Flabesymbios commensalis | reverse complement strand
AGCAAGCACGGTACCTCTCGGTTACGGAGGCTCCCCACAATACTGAGTTTTACGAGTGGACGGAGAAGAAACATTTTTTGTTCCTTTTAAACCGCCGAGACCGGGAAACGAACCCCGGACTCTGGCGTGAAAGGCAGCGGTGCTAACCACTACTCTGGGGCCCTCGCCCTCTTCATGTTGGAGTTCTCACCATCCTCAGGAGGTTCTCCTGGCCCAGTTTAGCCTATATGTGCACAAAGGTGGCCTAAAGCCCGATTTCATTTCATTTCATTTTCTTCATGTTGGAAAGACATCCTGCATGCTTGTCACTCCAGGTCAGCGCAGACGTCATATCACCCTAGACCTATCATTAACCTTCAACAATAGTCATATAGGAAAAGGGTTGCCTCATTAATCCCTCCAAAAAACACGCAAATTGATGTTTTAAACAATAGTTTAGATTATTGCTGTAGGCCCTACTGTTTGGCAGTCACACGAGTATAACAAAATTGCAAATAATTGAAAATCGCGGTATGCGCATAATTTTAAACTGTCATCCCAGTACACACATATGTGACATGCTCTCTGAACTAAAATAGCTGAGTGTAAAACAACGAATTATTTGTTTACAGTTGTCATTTTTTTCAAAATTAAAAATTTAGCAACCACAAATTACATGTTTGACTGGTTTACATACCCAACTCACAAATACCCTACTCGATCATCTACCTCCACAAACTTCTATGTGAAAGCACACCCACAATCTCAAGTGGCACTCGCCACTGGAACAGGCTGCCCTCAACAATCCGTGAGACTTGTGCATAACCTGCAAAATTGAGCATTTCCAAGACAGGGTATGCAATATATCGATAAATGTTGAAAATCACCTAAATTCATGCCAGGGCCTTAATATTGGTCAAATTTTACCCACTCACGTACCAAATTGTCTAGAATGACGGACTGAGTTACGGTATAGGCATTAAAAAGACATAGGTACCAAAATAATTCTTAGATTTTGTGAAATGGGTGTGATTTGACCTATTTATTGTCGTTTTAGGTTTAAAAATGTTGCAATGTCAATATATTTGACATTTTTGAAGGTTTATATGGCCTGAAGTTGTATTTTCAAATTCTCATACCCAAAAGCAAAAAAAAAAAATTACGCGAAATTATTTCAAGATAAATGAACCTTCAGGGACCGTTTATGTACCCCCCCCCCCCTAAATTACTATCCCGGTCGAGTAAAACAGCATATCTTAATTTTGCTCTTGAAATGTGTTCCAACTGTTACTGTGGAGCTACTAACAACAATTTGGAAGTACAATTTGGCATGATGGTTCTTAAGAGTATGCTTCAGCATTCCATACGACAGCTAGCCCAAGATTGCGACTATTTTTCAAGATAGCCGCCAAATAAATTTCTAATTACAAATTTTCTAATAAATAGGGAGCTAATTCATGTATTTGATTCATTTTAGTGTCAAAACATTAGTTGTCTTACATGTCGAGTTTATTTTATATTCTTAGAATCCAAGATAGCGACCATTTTTTAAGATGGCCGCCAAATATACTTCTTCATTAATTGAATTATGTGACTTGTGTGATCTTTGTGTTAAACTATATCTGTTTTGTACGCCGCGTTAGTTTTTCCTAATTTTGAAATCCAAGAAGGTACCATTTTGTCTCACAAATATGGATCTTCTTAGCCGGTTTGAATGATATTGGTGTCAAATTGTATATTCTTTTGGCACCTCAAATTCCCTTTTCTAGTGCCAGATGACATCAACAGAACATTTTTTCTCCCAGATAATATTTATATCAGTGGTACTGGTATCAAATTATACTTTTATATACAGTATGCATCAAATTATGTTTGTATATATTCTGAATTTGTTTGTAATAGTTTGCATACACCCCAGTAGGCCTTTGATCACAATTCAGCTAACTACAATGCATTTTCGAAAGTTATTGAACTTGTCAATATTGTCTGTTTGCACGGCTTTGTCGCTACTTCGAAGCACATAGCAATAACTGTTAATAATGTATGGGGCTTAAACGAGTTTAGTGAGAGGTATAAAAGTATCTATTTTCGACAGTCAGCCATATATCCTCTGGCTGGACTGTGGTACTGGTGCCTAGCGCTTGACTGGCTTTCTTTAAACTGGTGAGGTTTATCACGAGCCAATAAATGGAAGTGAGACATCTGATTAATTAGTGACCTATGTTCCTTTTCTGGTGAGAGGAGTTGTAGTGTAGACATTGTCTCTCCTGACGTGCCAGAACTGACCGAGAGCCGCATCGGCTGGTACAATTTAAGATGGATAACTTTTACAGCAAGGGCATAATATAATTATAATTTCAACTACACTTGGCCCAGCTCTATCACAGAGTTCAATCACTGGACTGTTTAACAGGGTATGTGGATAATGCCAGCTAGATATACTCAGAGATTAACTTCGTCTGCATTTTAAGAATTCTGAAACTCACTCCAGTTTTTGACTGCATTATCATCCAGGTAAAGA
>OZ024913.1:47753469-47758849 GCA_964017125.1 Flabesymbios commensalis | reverse complement strand
GTCTTTAATATACGTCAGAATCTGACGTCTATAGACGTCAGATTCTGACGTATAAAAAGGGTCCCCGCATTGAAAGGGTTGAGACAATATATATATTAGGTGGAAGCCTAATATAATATACCTAACACCACAAGGGTTTCATCTTTCTATAATGTCAATTAAATACGTATCTCTCCTATTAATTTTGTTTATTGATCTTTACAGCCCACGGTGATGATGATGATGATGACAGCTCGGGTGATGAACTCTCATTAACAACGGATTCTCTGCTCTCACCAATCACCAGGACTTAACAATTGTTATCACTCAGTTCACAACGTGTATTTATTATTTATCACAGATATTATATCATTACTGATACTGCAAATGAATTATGGCCGACGAAAGGTTGTCGGAGCCCAAAAAACACTAGACATTGAGTCAATGCTGGTTTAATGTTAGCCCACCGTCTGCGACGCTGGCCCAACATTAAACCAGCATTGTCTCAATGTATAGTGTTTGCTGGGAGGTGAAAAATATAGACGTTACTGGTATAAAGGGTCTTATCTGCCTCGTCACAAAGTGACAATACGACTCTTTAATACCAGAAGCACATGACAGAGAGATGTGAACCATCATAACATACAATGCTTAACCTTTTAACCGCCGGTGCCGCTTATATTCGGGTTTTCATTTTGTATTAGCACATTAAGTACCACCTTTTAAATATGTTAAAAATAAAATGTGACATCTATCAGCAATATTTGAAAAGAGTTGACCTCCATTTTGTCCATTATCTGCATAATTTTCACTCACTTGAAGTTGTGGATCGCGTCAGCGAGACACAACTTCAAGTGAGAGAAAATTTAAATTGAATAATTTGGCGGTTAAAGGGTTCAGGTTCAGATGATATTGAATGTAGTACATACATAATCATGATAATGTACTATTATATTCTCAATGCCATTTAACGACATCAACAACTATAAAAGTACATTTATTTTGCTGTACAGTTGCCTCTGCATATGATATGTCCCTAGATATGAACTAATTCACTGATTTTGCTACACATTTTTTCCATAAAATTTAGAAAATATAACATAGTTGTTTCAATTTTAAATAATGAGTGTTATTGCAAATGTCGTCAAAATTAAAATAAGCTCATGGTCAGTGTGCGGAGTAATCTCTTCCGAAAGTAATTTATGTCTTTGTTCAACTATTAAAGTATATATATACATATTATCTACAACCAGTATACGCATGTATACTGTACTATGTTGACGTTGATCTGAGGCTTCTGGTTGGTAGAGAAATCATTTAAGGCTGCACCAATCAAAGGTTTTAGATTTATGTCATCGACTAATCTGAAATAAATCCTAATTAATTATAAAACATATTAACTTGATAAAAGTTATACATGTTATATAGCCACGGAAATATCGCCAAAATTGAGAATTTGTAAAATAAATGCAAGAAATATGTAATTTGGAGACCGGTCACAAATACTTTTTGTTTATGCTGTGGCTTTCTTCAGGAAAATTGTTTTATTGAAGTGTTTAATTGCAATCTAGTTCGAAACTTTCAAACAAAACGCAGCAACATTTTATCTTAAGCACGTTAAGAGGTGGCTGAGTGAACTAAAGCTTATAATATAATTAAAATATAATGAAATATCATTCTCACATAGGCCTACAGGGCTACAAAACGCTCAAATTCATGGGGTATGAATTGTGAAAGTTAAACAGCCTGGAACTCTTTATTGGAGAAATATCTATTCTCCCACGTTTCCTTAAAAACTACCTCACGCCTAAATCATCACTAAGGAGAAAAGCTTTTTTCCGATTAATTTTGTTCTGCCTAAAAGTATAATACCAGTTTAAACCCTAACCGACCACGTCCACATGCCCTCTATACTGCCGTGCAAAGGCAAACAGCGGTAGCTGCTTACTTGGAAAGTAAGCAGCTACTGCTGTTTACCTTAATAGCTCAATAATTATTGTTCTTGACATATTTCCTAGTATTTCAAGCTGTGATTGCCTATGTGATGCCAAACTGCAAATAGATCGAAAAGTATATTTTAAGAAACATCAGAATGGCGAAATAGTGATAAATAAACTTGTCTGCACATACACACTCTTACATTATTTAATAGAATGTTATTGAATAAGTGCCACGGCAATATAACGTGGCAGATCAAAATGTTATTACAGAAGTTTTGCATGGACCTATGGTGCACGGATTTAATATTACACTTCCTAATGTTCATATGTCGGCGTATGTCGGTGGGCCTATACTCACAATGATTGTTACTAGCATAATCAAGTTATTGTGCACAATTGTGCACACCATGAGATAATTATCACATCCAGAAAGGAGTTCTAAAAATACCCAACAAACACGAAACATTCACCCAATGGTGGTAAAATGCTGGCCCATCGTCTACGACGCTGGGCCAACATTTTACCAATATTGGGTGAACGTTTCGTGTTTGCTAGGTAGTTATTTACAGCAAGTTGATCGTAGCTTACATCAACGTAATTTATCCCTAGATTCGAAGTTGTTTTGATGCTGGGTCAACGTCGTAGACAGTGACCCAACAATAAAACAATATCGAGTGAACGTATTTCAAACGCTGGGTAAGAGACTAAAATGCAAACATAAGACTCTATGCTGGTTTATACAGCACCGCAGATGACTGACCCACAGCGATTTGTATTGCTGGGAAGGTGCCAATTATGCCCACAATAATCAGCCTATTATTATATCCTAGTATTAGTGTTACCTCGACTCCAATGCCTGTTTAGTTCACATATATTCACCAGGTGGTGTTTACCCTTATAATAAGGCTGATTATTTATGTAACGAGAGCGATGAATTCTGGGTATACCCTGTCCCCGTTAGCAGGTTAACAGATTAAAGGTTCAGAGTGGACCACTACTTAAAGAGTATCCGTAGTAAGTTAACAAAGAGAGAATGGAAGATGTTTGGCAAATATAACCTTGAATAATGGCTTCAGGTGGTCACCATTAACGCTTCTTGCACTGACGAATAATCTGTAAACCATGTTTCAAGAAGTTTTAAGGCTGCAAACCAAATTATGTTTTTTTGCGCATTCTTTTCGGACCAAGCTAGTTCTCACAAAATGTTCCAACCCCTCCCCGGAAACTAAATGTTTTGGGCCTAATTCCTGAAGAAAAAAGCTTGTCTTGTGTCGAAGCTTTTATGGTATATGGCATAATAGTGTTAAAGTACATCAAAGTATTTAACCATACAGACAGTTAAAAACTATCAGATGTTTCCAGAAGAGAGCCGTGGGGATTCCAATGTTTTGAGATGTTCTTGTTCTTTTTTTGAACCAAATGATCATGAGCACCAGCGTTGAATGAAATTAATATGCAGCCCTATTTTCCAATCTACTGTTGAACAAAATACGAGACTTAGACTGGATGTTGACTCATTGCTGAGCCAACATTTGGGAATTTAACTGTATTTTATTTTGTTTTATATTGTTGACACTTCCTATTTATCGGTATAACCGTGTTTGTTACAAAATGCGCATAATAAGATAACTTGAATTTTCACTTGAATGAAATTGTTCATTGTGGTAGCGAAATACAACAAAATTGTTAAAAACTAACCGTTGGTTTGTTATATTTGGAGGAATAGTTTCATCAATGTTGATGATCAAGTTGATTTCACATCACCACGCCGCCATTGACATGTCTCAAATTTAGTTCTGAAAAAAAAAACTGTTAGAAAGAAGCAATGCATCAGTCCGATAATCTGTCCGTTTGATAAATTTGTGTTATTCTTGTACGTGCATTCAATTTGTTCAACTTCGACGAAGCAAATCTCGACTACGAATGTATAGTAGACTAACGTCTACGACCTTCATAGTCGAGACTCACTGTCGGGAAGATGAGCTGGCTGGGTCTATAGATGAGCAATAAGCAAACACTTTTCCCAGACGAATGTTTGGACTGGTTGTATTCACAAAGAAGTATGAAAAGATCTGTTGGCGTTGATGATCACTGATGAATATGATGAATATTATGGTGTTTAAAGACATTAACGTTTTGTTCAGTTGTTAAGCAAGTATGCTGTTGTTCATAATTAATGTAGTTTTGAATATTGATTTGTTATGAACTGATCGATAGGCATGTATTTTTTTTATTTATTTCTACGCTTACTTGATGTGAAACAATAAAATTCACCTAATTATGCAAATTATGACACTGTGTTGTTTTGTTGAATAAAAAACTGAATATTTGGTATCGGAAGTTGTCCGTGTGAAATAAAAAGCTAGTGTCACCGCAAATACCTGGACTTGCATTTTTGTAAAAGTTACGATATAGATGGTCATCTCGACCAATCCGAAGCCTACGATATATCGTAATAAGCTATACACTGCTGCCGGGCACTCTAATGTTCGACAGAACATCCTTTTCTAGTCAAATATAATAAAAACTGCCATGATACCGCTGCAGTATCACGCCAATTTTACCCTTAAAGCGCTGAATTCTCTTTGTAATGAAGACCAAAGGGTTTTTTATTTTGAAACCATCATAAATGTCTTCGTTAGCTCATTCATTCGTGTTATGGGTCTAAGATCAGTATTAATAAGTTTACTCTTACAGTGCGGGAATCAACTTTAGACGTCAAAATCTGACGTCTACAGACGTCAGATTCTGACGACTAAAGTCGATCTCCGCGCTATAAGGGTTAATGAAAGAAAATTACTGTTGATATCATATTTAATAATGACAGCAAATCAGTCATATTAGATATCACATGAACACCGTGAACACTTTGTTGTTTCAAAGTAAGTCCGCCGTTTACGATGGCGCAATCAACCCCTGAAGCACTGATGTCAACTATAGATTGTGGTAGCGAAATTATTATTGTGTTTCTATGAGCATTTATAACCAGTTTCTAGATGTGAAAAAAATCTCAAATCTGTGAAACTGATCGGCCTATATGATATGTACTTTATTTTACAAATCCGTGTAATTTTCAGTTTCAAGTTGTGGATCGCGATCGCGATTACCAGCTTTAAATGAATGCAAAATACATGTATTTCACTTTACCTCGTTATTGCCAGTGGCGTAATGGCGGATCATAAATTTAGTAGGGGTCCTAATACATTGTTTACATGGCATATATGAAGTAATGTATTTAATGGTCTTTTTGGTTAATTTGACACGTAAACGTTGAATTAAAAATAAGCATAAAACTATTTGGTTATTTTCAGACTATTCTAAGAAATAGGTTACAGGACTGTGATCATTATCTTATGTTTTTTTAGACATATTATTTCCTTTGGCAGTACGGCTAGAGCCATCTAGTGTAGAGTAATCATAACCGATCATATCGCTGAGGTCACCTGGTGGGTAATAATCAT